>SJJU01004952.1:0-25749 GCA_012932125.1 Conopomorpha cramerella
AAAATACTTTTGCTTTTCAGGCAACAAACTCGCGGTCCATTCCCGCCTCGACTTCACAGCGCCGACTTCTCTTCGGGCCCAGAGACTGATGAAGAGTAGCGTTATAAAAAAAAACAGCAACATTATTTACCCCCTATCCTGTTAAGTTTGAAATAAAATATATGTAAAACCTGCCGAGCTATCGTTTGTTAACTTAAAGAAATAAAAGTTATGGAAGAAAATCTCGGGTTGTAACTAGTTTTTAGTAATATTAATACTATACGCGAATGCGTGTAAACGGATTCGTAGACCAAAGGCTCGCGTCAATAATTTAAATTGCGGAAAATAAATATTTAGCAACTAGTTACGAATTGGGAAACTTTAGTTTACGACTGAGCCTAAGTAAGCAAAAAATGAGGAAATTGTTCGGGTTATTGAATGCTATCAAAGAGAAGACAGTATTGCAACTAACCTACATGAAGATGTATATAGTAACATAAGATTGGTGAAGATTTGGAGTGATATTTTGTTAATAATAAAAAAGAAGGCTCACTGAAACTCTATGTAGGATAACATAAATTATCTGTGTGCAATAATCTGTTCTTATTACTTACCATTCTTTTTCGACTGTCTTAGAATAAAAACACGGGGAATGTACCTACTACAACTGCCAATAAACTATTACAGCAGAAAAATATAGGAAATTTTACTGAAGTGGTACATTATTTTATTTATAATGAATGAACTGGCAGTTTTAAATGAGATCTCCACCATACATTGAATATGTCAGATCTGTACTCTCGAATTACAGTACAGATTAATAGAAGTTTTTCTTTTTGATGGATCTAAAAATTCTCTGTTTAATAGAATCGGTACGGCAAGGGAAGCGGATTGATGAAGATGTGAAAATTAAATTATTTTAACGTGCCACTGGTGGAAGAAGTTAGTGGCACGACCAGGAGGAAGGGATTCCGCTCCCTTGACAATTTTATGTGCCCTTACTGTAAATGTGCATTGATTCCTAATGATTATCTATTAGATATAATTAAAATGTTTCTATTTTGAACTAGGCAGTTTAAATATATCAAGTTGCAATAAGCTATTTAAATTGAATGTCGAAGAATTTTCGCTGGATTACGCTTCGGTACAAGTCAGTCTAACGCTGGCACGTTTGATAGGTTCTTACTCCCATTAATGAAATGTCACTAAAATATATAATTCACATACAATTATATATATTCCTATACCTAGCAAAAATGATCATTCAATGTACAAAAATAAGGAAGTATCTGTGGCCCTAGCACGGGTGTCCACGATGTAACATAAAACAAATACGCGCTGTTTTTGGCTGTTTTATGCGTAATCTTTTCACCGCCAACGTCTTATAAATCAGACACATTAGATGTGATTTTGAAGTTTTTTTATTATTAGAGCAGAATTCAAAATCTTGAAAATAAAATTAATCTTCTGGTGGTCTAAAGGTTAATTCGATTTCCTTTGTTTTATGCCTTGTCATTCGGTCTTGAAGTGCAGTGCTAACAAGGCTGACGTCTTCGTAGCCATGTGCTTATTGTACGAGTCAGTTTTAGCTTACCGCCTTTATGTAGAGTGTATGACCTGAATGCACTCGAATAATCACACTCATTAAAACTCTCACAAATACTAGTTTAGAGCAAATTATTGTTAACAATAATGTAAAAGAAGCTAAAGGAATCTGTTCATAGGTACATTCATTGTTACGAAATTGTCTTTATTTTTGATGAAAGAAAAGAAGATATTTATATTTGGCACCAAAAATTAAGCATGTACTTTAAAATAATAGATATCTACTAAATAGTAAGTATCAAAATTGTTCACGATTTACCATAATTAAGATACCTGGTACGTTTTCGTGACATCGGTTTGTCGTGATGTTACATAGTAATAGTCATGAATTGTTGGTTCATTATTTAAACAAAACATTATAAATATTTTCATAGTGTCGGATTTAGATCAATGTTTGGGGAATAATAAGTACGGCTTCTTATTTGAAAATAGTCATGTTAAAAGACTATTTTGTATTTAATATACTTTCCCTTTACTATTACTCTTTATTGTCTAATTTAGTTATTGTTGCTGTTATAAGGACCGCAGTAGTATAAAGGACTTTCCTTCACAAGGTTTGAGTATTGTGTGGTAAATATGATAGACACGGGTTGTATTAAAGTAATGTTTCTTTTTTCTCCTTGATTATTGTTAATTTCATTCTGTTCATTCGAAATCACGCACTCAGACGCTCAGTTTCCGTCGCGACATTGTTTGTCTGTATCTATTTTAAAACATACCTATATGTCTACCAGGATCCTATGGCAAAAAGGGAAAAGAAATTGACGCTATGTTGCAATGTGAAAATCGCTATTATTTAAACTTTTTTTTTGCCATCAGATCCTGGCAGACTTATAACAACAAATATCAAAAGTGGCTCAATGATGTCTCACAATCACAAATTGAATAAATGGCACAAGTTTTTTAAACTAAAGTCATAAAAAAATGAATACCGTACGGGCCGAGCTAAATAGAACCGTTTTGTATATTCGCTCGAATTTCACGTTTCTGGGATATAAATAGTCAAGTTTGTAAGATCTCTCCGCCTCTGTCGATTTTCTGTATGTTATGGTCTTGCGTGTCTTTCCTTCATAGGGAAATTACTAAATCAAAAATGAAGCAGACCATTTCTATGTTTCTAATCGCGCTACAGTAGAATTCAATGGTCAAATCAGTTATTAAAACGGATATAAATATATGTTAATTAATTAGTTGACTATAATTGCTTTAAATGTTACGGAAAATAAACCTATTTCATGAAATTTACGTCTATTAAAATTCTTATGACCATAGTACAGAGAGTCTAAAAGTTATATTTCCATCTCACATTAAGTATAATGAAACATTGTTTAAGCCGCAAGTTTTCAGCCGACACCAATAGCTGATAACAGAAATTCTTTCTTAACTAGATTTAGATTTTGCAGTTCTACCACTGGCGTCTAAGATATATCCTACAAGATATAACATACTGCCATTCGATTTACGACTTAGTCTTTCTACACATAAAAGTAACCAGTTTCGTAATGGGAAAGGAATGTCATAATATTACAAGGTGGTGTAATTTTATCTCTCAAGTCTTAGATTCCATTTAAGAATTGTATGGTATATACATAACGACTGTCTTAAAAGCCAATGGCTCCTATGCCAATGGGGAAAGCTCGGTGAATAAAGTGCCTCTACTTACCCCGTTTTGGGTGAATATATGTATAAATGGTTAACTAAAAACACCCACATTAAATGTACTTATTATATTTCCCATTACGTAACTGGTTGCGAATCTGGAATCTTTACACCAGTGGTATGATTGTTTCGTTTAACATATAAATAGAACGCATTGTTAAAAAAATGTAAATAATTAATTGCGTATTATAAAGAAAGAAGTACGAAAGTTATTATTTTTGTTTACCTTTTATTCACGTAAGTCTCTTAATTATAGTAGGTATATTAAATACTTACTACTTTTGGTTGAAAACATACATAAAAGAAAATTACTAAGTTTAGTTTTATTTTATACTAATGGACGCCCCGCGATTTCGTTTACGTAGTTTCAGTATTTCATATAAACTATAACACCCATGTATACAGGGAGTAACAAAGTTCTGCAGTGGGAATTGAAGGGCCTATAGAGAGAGCCTTTATTCATGGAACAACATAGAGGAAATTAAGAATATCTTCATATAAAGGAATTAAACTACTTATTTTACATTACATTTGTATCGATAAAATGGTCGATAAACATGATTTTGTTAGTTAAGTTTTATTTCAAACGCTGGAGGGTTCTAATCATGTTCATTAAAGTCCATGTACACTATAATAAAGGGTGATTAATTCCCACTGCAGGATTTTGATACTCCCTGTATATAGCGACGCGACCAACAGGATCGGGGTAAAAAGTATCCAATGTCCGTCTCCCGGTTCTAAGCTACCTCCCCACCAATTTTCAACCAAATTGGTTCAGCCATTCGTGAGTTATACATAGTGTAACTAACACGACTTAACCCTTAGCTGTATAGTGATGTAATACTACATAGGTATAATAATAGGTATAATTTTCCTCGTATTTTTTTTTTCTAGCCGTCCCATCTAGCCGGTACAACTAATACGTATGAACGCAGTTTTGACTTTAGACCACTTTTTTTTTTATTCTTTCCCCATGATGCAGGTACAGTCGGCCAAGAATCTGCTCTACCACCCTAAGGTTGAAACTCATATGAATGTCATTAAACATGAAGGTTCATTGTTCACTTGTCGCAATATACCAACTCTACCTTATTGATGTTTTAGTGACACAGGAAGTGTCATCGAAACTGATAGACCATTTTCTTGGCCGACCGTACATAATTTAAGAAGGATAGGTTTTTATTCAGACAAAAAAAAACCATGCAGTTAAGGGTTAAAGGTGAAAGTGGCAAACGATGTGTCGCAACGTTATTATTATAAATACCGCAGTAAAATCAGAGTAACGAAATGGATAATGGTTACCTATGAGAATAAAGAAACAAATATCAATGCACATAATTTGCCATTATGCAAGAACGAGGGATCTGTAGTGCAATTCTCGTATTTTTGCTCGATCACGATTACGTTTTGGTTTAGCTTACGCTCGAGATTAGTCGACTTCAAAAATTACCAGAATACCGTTTGTTTGAGAAGAGTGATTTTAGTTTTGTTTGTTTACGAGAATACGCTTTGACGATTCCGAGCCGTTTGACGTACTATTGAAATTCGATAGTAACACGAGAACGATAGTAACTAGTGAGTTTGGACTAAGTTGAGACTTTTTTAGTATCGACGAAAATACGATAATTGCACTCTGGCGTGCATCACTTTTACCGGTATAAGTATTTATAAAAACACAAATACTGCGTGTAAAAGTACCCCGAGCAGTGGTCTTAGAAAAGCTGGGCTCGTCAATATGAACAACTTAACTTCCAGCGGACCGAGAAACCTTGAATTTTTTGGCGGTTGGAGAACCCGGTCTTTTCCAGGTCTTGGTTTGACTTTTTGTTTCGGGGTCAAAATGGTGTACCCACGTTTCATCCACAGTCACAAAACGTCTAAGAAAATATTCGGGATCGCTATTAATTATTGATAAATTTTCCTTTGAAATTTGAACTCTTGTCTTCTTCTGCGCGTCCGTTAACATTCGAGGAACCCAGCGTGCAGTGACCTTATTATACTTTAATATGTCGCTTATAATCGACTGGACTGCGCCAAATGACAAGTTTAGAGTCTCAGCTATGTAACGAATGGTCACACGTCGATCTTTTTGCACCATTTCATCGACCTGTCGGACATTGAAGTCGGTCAGGGAGGTCGTCGGGCGTCCGGAGCGAGTCTCATCTTCACATGTAGATAACTACCCAGAAGAGAACTTGTCTCCTGTTCCATCTAACCTGTGAAACCAATTTGTAGACTGGGGTCACCATGGGGATGAAGTGACTCTGGCTGCATGACAAGACATTCCAGGCACTGCGATTGGTTGAAACAAGCTTAGTTGCACGATGTGTGACATAGCAGCAAATCATAGCGCGCATTTGTTCTGTCTTGTCTTTCTTGACGCGCTTGCTAGAGCTGCAGGCCGGCAAAAGGTAAGGTCGTGTCACCGTGGGGTGAATATCACATAATCCAGACCGATTATAATTTCCTATAACAAATGTATATGTCTACAGGCTGCTCTACCTACCTACTGAGAACAGAACTTGGAGCCAGAAGTAAGAAATAAATGTCTGGTCTTTTATACATATACTTACCCGATACAAAAACACAAATCGAACGAAAAACCTCGAACCAAAAACCGATTATTAGGAAAACAGTTGCTTTCCTAATGTACCTAGTCACCCTAAAAGTCTTCATTAAACCGAAAACCTTTGTCTTCGTTGGTCACAGCAGATCGTCGGAAATCATTGAAGTAGAAAGGACTTGTAGGCAAGTAAGTTGGTGGAACTATAAACCGAGTTAGCGGAGCGCAACGATTTGAGAACAGTGAGGACATTGTTTGCGACATTTCGTCAGTGTTCATTCTCGTTTCATTGAAGCCGGTGGTCATGACTCATAACGCTTCGTTAATAATTTGAAAAATTTACATAAAATATTTACCTAAATCGTGACCATTTCATTTCAAATCGAACGACCGACAAACGACTGATTACAAATAATTTTCGAACGAAACCGAAAATTATTCAGTTTTATCGAAGTTTTCGAACGAACGCTTGCATTAAGTTTGACAGATCAGTTCAAAGGTGTTTCGCTCACGGCATCTGCTGTTTTTCTGTTTTATTTTGATTTGCAGTGGCTAAAGTGTTAATATTAGTTCAACAGTGGACTTACAAGTGCGTATACTTGTGGTGATTAGTTTGGTGATGAAAGAAAGTTGTTAGGTTGGTGGGCATTCAACATTTCCAAGGTTGAAAACGTTCGTCGTTAGCCGAAACAATGAGTAAGTTTTGCCGGCTTTATTCTTATTGTTTTCTTATTTACTGTGGACTGAAGCCTCGTTATATAACAAAGGCTTTACCGTGTGTTCTCGTACAGTGTGAGTTTTTAGTACTGTATGACTTTTTCAGTGCTAAAAGAAATTGTTACAATTATCGATTTTTCTCATGCGTCTTACGTAGACTTTAGTTTTCGGCAGAGAGTTATCTGTATTTTTATTGCCTTACTGCTAAATTATTTAGTTCGCATAAATTCGTCGGTACGTGTACATGACTCGGTACGGTATAAAAAAAATTCAAGGTTCTTTAACCACTTTAATTGTATGTTTTATGATAATATGGTAATGGGTAGGTGTAATTTGGTTGTTTTACTTTACAACATTGTTTTCTTTTGAATAAATTACCTAGTAACTTAACAAATGACTATTTTGTAATACACTGTTTATATTTATCATATTTAACATCATACAAACATGTATGAAATACAACCTTTTACAAATTTTAAACCATTTTAATTTTCAAGTTTGAATTGTAACATTAGTATATAATATGTATTATTGTAACAACAAAAAATGATTTAATGTTACACAAACATTATAGAAATACATGACTTGCCTCACACCAGTTAAGTAAATTATACCTCCATTTACTCTACTACATTATTTGAACATTATAATTATGCAAAAAATTAAGTAGAATTATTGATGATAATTTGACATTCAAAGATTGAAGTGAAAAATATGAGATTAAAGACTGTCTTAACTTTATAATGCTAACATTTTATTCTCGTTAAAAAATCCTTTTAAGTTCATTATTAATTTGATTGGGAAATGCCAACAAGACAGATGTTATACATTTATTTAAACAAGAGCTTCTTAGTTACAAACTAACCCAAATAGAAAGTAGATAGTAAAAAAACACAAGATCATGAATACAGTGTGAATTGGATATAGCCAAAGTCCAGTTTCTGTAGACCCTATTTTCATAGGAGTCAATACCTCGGGACAAAATATATAACATATAAAAAAAATGTACTTACGCATTTCACCATTGAAAACATTACATACTTAGGTTTTCATAGACATAGAACAAAATGGACAGTAAAGACTGGACCAAGTTGCCTCTGAGTCTGTATGTGAAAGCATGCAATGCATTCATAAGCCTACATGCACAAGAAAAGATGTTTGATATAGTGATCTGGTCAGTTGTTCATGAAATGTGTGCACAGTCTTCCAATAAATTGGTCTATACATTTTGTTGACTCTTCCTCTGTCACTAAGACATATTGTGACAAGTAAGAAATGAAAAATTGACTTTCATATGAGATTCATCTACCTGGCATATTCTTGGCCGACTGTACATGGATATACCAAGGTACTGGTCTGGTCAGAAACATATGTATGTACATCATACTTAAGTAAACATTGCTTATGAATGTTTGGCGTGTGGTAACATAGAGCAAGGAAAAGGACAAGATTTCATTAAACAAAAAAGATATGTACCTAATACAAAGTTATACATATGTTAGGTGGTGTGTATACACTTGTTACTTGTTATACAGTAAAAATACACACATCAAAAGTGTCTAGGGATCAAGTACATTTTAGAAGATTCCAATCAAGAATATATTTTACAAAAACTGAATGCATTCATAATTTACTCAAAATGTGGTGACAAGTCATTGATACAGGCATGGGGAATTGGGTAGGAGACCAATCCAGAAGATTAGATTTAAAAAATAAATTAGATTTTTTTAGAGCTAAAAATGTTCTTGATCCCTAGACACTTTTGATGTGTGTATTCTTACTGAATAACAAGTAACAAACGGTCTACTAAGTGAACTCACATCACCATTCTTGTTACATAATATTGTAGTAACTTTTTAACATGTTTATGTTACCAGTTAGCAAAGTCTACCCGATAATATATATGTCCTTGACGATGTAGCTTGTGTAACTACTGGTAATTTGTTATAAGGAAGTTAAACCTTATTTTGTGTCTGAATATTTACTCAGTGCACTGTATTTCAAGCTCTATTTATGTTTCGGTAAAGTTGTGATTCATATGACAATTTTTGTTTCTACCATGTTACCAGTTTTAGGAGTATGTTGAGAATTGGTATTATGATGGTTTTTGCAGCAGAGGAGCAATTGTGCAGAGGTTTGAGTTACCTATATAGTGCATGCCATTGTTAAATGTTTTTCGAAGTTATTAATTCACTGTATATGTATCAGTCAAGGTTGACCCGAAACTAAATATATATTTGTTAATGATTTTTTTTTAATCTAGTTTGTTTGTTTGTGCATAGCTATGCTGTTTATAAACCGATTTTTGTGATTTTTTTTGTTAGAAAGAAGATGTTTCCTAGGTGGTGGATAATAAGGTAATTAGAGCTTGATTATGGGAAACCCTACATCGAGGGGACCTCTAAGAAATTGTAGGGTAGACAACTAGTATTGGTTGAAGTTGGTTCTATTTTCTTTAAAATTATTAATTCTTTAAACCTCAGTCTTTGTGTTAAGACATTCATATAAACAATCATATCGAGAAATCCTCAAAGGAACTCTCTCTATGAACAAATTTTTAAATGTAACAATGCAGAGCACAGCAAGTTTGTTATAATACAACATTTTGCAACACACTAAGTAATAACCTCTACTTGCACACCAAATATTACCTACCCTAATTTGTCTTTAATTAGGTTATATAATGGGAACACTAAAAAACTATTTACTACTACACAGTCGCAAAATAAATAGTGAGAGGACATCAACATTTTCCAAAAAAAACCCATTATCCTGGTCTGAGCCATAAAATTACAATTTACAATTCAGTTGTTCAACTAAACACTGTTAAGTAAGATAGTGTGTGGTATTCAAAATGTCTTTTTATATATAGAGATATGCAACAAATAATCTGATAACATTGAAGATAGTAACTAACCTGGACAAGGATGTGAAAAGTATGCAAAATGTTGATATTATCAGCGTGATAATATGCTAATCATGCTCTGAACGTCTTGTTTATTTAAAGTAATATTTTGCAGAAATACAATTTATAATGCATGAGTTGACGCTCCATCTGTTTTACCTGCATATTAACAGATTTTTGTACAAATTATATTCTATATATTCTCCGTGTTACACTGTCTGCTTCTACTGAATATTTTGTATATTATTACTAAAATCCTTAAATACTCTTAGTGTATCCCAACACAAGGTAACACTCAAGGGAAACTAATATGTTAATCTGTAACAGCATTTACACTTGGTAAAAAACTTTTGGGAAATGTACAAAATTTCCAAGTTGATCTAGGATAGATATCTATTTCACAGTGCAAGATGGATTATATTACCATTTCTAATGTAAAGGATGTTCAGGTGGGAAAGTAATGAATAGTTAATTAGTCAGGTGTATTAGCTTATGTTTTAGTGTTTACCCTCTATGTGTGACGCGTCCCACAAGGGACAAAATATAGCTTATATACTTTCTTACCAAATTTAATTTAAATCTGTTCACTACTTTTGGCGTGAAACCGAGACAGACAGACAGAGTTACAGTTCGCATTTATAACATTAACACATTGGCGGTCAGTGAACGGCTATGGCCGCCATAACAATAAAAAAATTTATTGTGTCTAATTTACTGCCCTTCAATGTGTTAATATGAATTACAAATGTCTCTACTATGCAACACATTTCAGGCTGGACGAAAAATGTTTGATACCGCGACATACTGTGCCCATCCCAAAGGGGAATTAGGACGAAAGTTGCGGTTACAATTTGCTTTATATACCTAGGTACAATAGGTCAATAGAGATGCTTAAATAAAATTCAAATGAGCTACCTAACTGGGTCACTGAATTACAATGAAAACGACACGGATTAATGTCCACCAGGTCGGATCAATTCTCTGTGCCTTCATTTCTTTTATTTAATACTTTTTTTTATCACCATGACCAAGCGTTTGACCACCATCCTGCCTGATGTTAAGCAGCGATGTGGTCTACGATGGAGCGCACTTGTTCATTAGGTACCTATTCACCCCAGTGACTTGAAGGCCTTCAGACTGTACTGCGCAGGAAACACAGGCTCCGGCAAGTCGTTCCACATCCTGGCGGTTCGCACTATGAAAGTAGACGCAAACCGTTTGGTTCGCGTAAATGGCAAATCCACCTGGTATGGGTGACGTTTTGCCGTTCTCCTGGTTGTCCTATGGTAGGAACGCGATGGGGGTATTAGGTTATGCAACTCCGTAGCACACTCTCCGAAATGCACCCTAGAGCTAGAACTTTCATAAGAACCTTAATATGTTGTCATTAATAAACACAACAAAAATAGAATTAGCGAAATCAGTCCAGCCGTTCCGGAGTTATGCGATTACCAACACGTTCTGAGATTAATTTTTATTTTATTTAAAATTATACTTTCTTATTGCTATTTTATAATAAATAGTTCACTTCACGCCCAAAACTGGAAATATAATATGAAACCCGGTAAATAAAAGTGCAGCTACAGTTGTGTTTTTTTTTCGCACGTTTATCGTACGTGCGTGTGCCATATGGGGTCACAAGTGACAGAAGGGGACCCCAAGTGGTTCACCCTAACAATAGACAAATTATCGATTGGTCATTAAATTTGCCACTTTTATGGTTGTTTAGTCGGGCTGACACTCGGTTCTAGAATTTTATCAAAGTAAACACTAAATAGGCATCTCCAATTGCACGCCACTGTGATCTGTTTTCGGCTTCTCGCATCCAGCTTCTGGCAGCCATCTTGCGTATATCATCAGTCCACCTTGCCTGAGGGCGTCCTACACTCCGTTTGCCGAGACGCGGTCTCCACTCGAGAACTCGTATGGCGTGCAATTGGAGAGGCCTATGTCCAACAGTGGACAAGTATGGGCTGATGATGATGATGATGAAACAGTAAATATTAGGTTTATTTTCTTAAGGTCTGTCTTCATCTGGCAAACGTGCCGTGAATGTCCGCGCGTATACGCTGCCTATATATTTACTTTATAATCACTGTCGCTGTATACCTAAATAGATATACATCATCATCAGCCACATAACGTCCACTGCTAGACCAGGGCCTCCCAACAACACAGACTAACGATGGTCCTATGTTTTGTGGGTGAGTAGATAGGTAGCCTATATTTTGTAAAGACAAGCTACCTATACATAGGTGTCAATCCTTGGGGATTACTGCCTACCTTGTCGTAAAAGACAGTGCACGCCACTGCCTTATAGATTCGTCATGTCTGTCTGTCCGTCCGTATGTCACAGCCGGTTTATTTATAGCAAAAATAAATTAATGTCTATGTCTAAAGTAAATAATTGATTTTGATACGACATTGTTCGATTCGTTCCTTCGACACGGCGCGACGATGGTTTTAAGCATGACCTTGCTCATGATAGCTTTCGTGTTTCATGTGAACTATAAATAAATCAATAATTCAATAGAGTATAAATCAATCATTATGTTGTGTCCGTTTCGGTACTACGTCTAGTTGTTTTATGTATTTAAACGTACATATGTATAATCGTTATGTTAACGTTAATGTGAATAGATACCTAATGAACAAGTGTGCTCCATCGTAGACCACATCGCTGCTTAACATCAGGCACGATGGTGATCAAACGCTTGTACATAGTGATAAAGAAAAAAATACTTTATGTATTTATTTACTCGTTATGAGAGATAAGGTCGACTTAAGCCTTTTTTACATTTGTAATTTTCACTAAAACATCAATAAGGTATTATATTGTGAAAAGGTCCTGTTGGAAGAGTCTGTGGTCCAAATGGTCGGATATTTGACTTGCAACCCGGAGGTTTCGGGTTCGATTCTTCGATCTTGCTAAAGCAAATGCCCACGGTTTACCAAGCGTATTGCACCCAACGCGTCAGGGGGTGAGCTCATCGACGTTATAGGGTTCACACACCTTGTGGTGTGCGGGTTTCATCACGATGTTGTCCTTCACCGTACGAGCGTTGCGTTGCGTACATAGGCTCTGTTCAAAAAGAGTCCCATTGGTACACGATTACGAGTCACGGTTACAAGTAAAGTATCCGACCAACTGGACCACATATGTTAAATGCTCAGAATAATGTCAAAAATATTAGAGAAAAAAAATGTTAACTCATCTGTCAAATGTCAATAGGTCAACGTGACTTTGTGTATGTATTCAAACATAACCTTTCAGTAGGTATACAATCAGTCGTTTGACCTTACGCGAACCTTGAATTCTTTTGTTTCATTCCCAGCTACGAGCTACTGTACCTCTGAACAACTGAACAACAATACACAGTTCATACGTAGTCTGAGTACTACCTATATGTATGCCGAAAAGATTCCAGGGTCAGCTTAGCCCACAAAATTTGAGCCCGCGGGCTAAATTCACCAAATACGTTTTCTCTTCGTGGTCGACTCGGCTCACAGTGCACTAAGTATGCTATCCATAACAAGAAGAGGGTACAAGAGCTCTGAAAGTGACGTAGGCTCTGAACGGGGAAAAATAAATCGATAATATTCGCGTTCTGAGTGGTCCCTTAAAGTGGTTCAAAAGAATTAGCTCACTGTACGAGCCATGAATGAATAGGTCGGGATGACTACCCACAAATATGTATGTTATCAATTTAGCGCGCGGGCTCGAATTTTGTGGGCTAAGTTCACTCCTGAATCGTGTTGGCATGCCAATAAGAGCAAGCAATGTACAGTAGGTACGTCTTCAATGTTGCGTGTCTCTACTCTGTCACACCTTTACAGAGTGTTAAAGGGCCCCGAGAAATGGTCATAGAAACGTTGTTGGGCTTGTTAATATGAACAACTTTTACTATGGCGATAATGCGGGGAAATGAACACACAGTACAGAGTGGAAAAGGACCCCGAGCAATGGTCTGAAAAACGTTGTTGGGCTCGTCAATATGAACAACTTTTACTATGACGATATGTGGGAAAACGAAAAAACAAATAGTTACAATCCCCATACAATATGTCATCTCCCGAGGCAAAAAATTGTCGAATTTGTATCGAGATGCACATTTTTTTTTGCATTTCCCCGCATTGTCTCCATAGTAAAAGTTGTTCATATTGACGAGCCCAACAACGTTTCTAAGACATTGCTCGGGGTCCTGGTTGGTGGAGGTTGCGTTTCCTTCCACAATTGAAGTGCGAGGATGCGTTTTGAGGAACGTGATATTTAGGGAGTCTGTGTTTCCTGCTCAGCACATTCTGAAGGTCTTCGAGCAGCATGTAAATAGGTACCTAATGAACAAGTGTGCTCCATCGTAGACCACATCGCTGCTTAACAACAGGCAGGATGGTAGTGGCTTTTTCATTGGGGTTAATAAGAAAAACTTAATCAGGCCGACTGGCGCCTAGTCACATTGAATTGGAAACTATAATTTTCTCTCGACGACTAACTATTGGATATCGCAACATGATCGCATCATACGATCTGGTCAGCGATACGACATGCTCTAGCTGCTCTGTAAATTACACCTTCGGCGGGCAACACTCAACATGTTTCTAGTTATTCACAGTCAATGTTTCGGATGATAGAAATTGAGAAAAGTTAATTCTTGACAAACTGAAGCGATTGCAACAAAGCGAGTTTGAATGCTGAAGTCATCAGCAACTTTACTTTTACAAATACAAAATGTTTATTGCGTTCTAAGTGTACAGTTAAGTTATTATATAGGTTTAGTTACAACTTTTGGTTTAGCTACAAATTTTTATTTTGCGTTTTGACCATTACTCGGGGTTTTTTACACTCTGTATAAATAGCAAATAGAAACTCTGTTAATGAAATGTATATTCGAAAAACAACGTTTGCCGGGTCAGCTAGTCCCACTTAATATTATTAATGCGAAAGTTTGTATGGATGGATATTTGTCCTTCTATAACGTAAAAAGTACTGGACTGATTTTGATGAAACTTGGCAGCATTGTAGCTTAAAGTATATTTTTAAAACAACGTTTGCCAGGTCAGCCAGTAGTCTTTCATAAATCTCCTTTCGTTCAATTCTTGCCATATCACCAACCAATAAACGTTGCCTACATTAGGTATTATTAGTTATCGAGGTGTTATTTAACTACATTTATTATGTGATTCCAATGCATTGGTCGTTATACTCCGATATCTTATCGGCGAGTGCAGTGTGCAGAATTCTGACATAAATGTAGAGTTATTTAGGTACTGATATACACTTCATGCCTTTTAATCCTAAAGCGGGGGCAGAGGCGGTGATCGAATCACCGTTCACGCGCGCGAATTTAACCTAACATTTGTGCTCCATCGTAGACCACATCGCTGCTTAACATCAGGCAGGATGGTGGTTAAACGCTTGTACATAGCGATAAAAAAAAACATGATTGTGTTAGAGCCCTTCGTCGTTGTAGGGTTTATACACCTTTTCTTATGCGGGTTTCCTCACGATGTTTTCCTTCTTCACCGTATGAGCGTTGCGTACATAAGCTCTGAAAAAGAGTCCAGTTCAGTAGGTCTCGAACGCGTAACCACCTTATTGCCAGACGAACACTCGACCACACACGCTCCTGTTAGACGGAGAACTTATGAGTAAGTTAAGTTAGTTAGTGTTTCCACTGAATTGTATGAATAAGCAGTATTCAAGTATGTACTTAACATTGTAAGTAGTGGTCGGGTGTGTTAGTGAATGAATAGTGAAATATGACACAAACACACGTCCGTTATTCTGAATAGGGGGTGGACAGAGCCTTAAGTACGCAAGGTCCATAGTTAGCATGATTAAGAAAGCCAATATGAGCCTTCAGTCACAAGTTGCCAGCGCGTAGCCTGAATTAACCTAAATCTCCAGGTCCCATAGTCGACAAGCCTGGAAAAAGACAGCTGGTGTTTTCTATTTACCTCCCAAATCAGCTTGAACTACACACGTTTAAAAGTGTCTAGGTATCAAATGTGCTCCATCGTAGACCACGTTGCTGCTTAACATCAGGCAGGATGGTGATCAAACACTTGTTCTGGTGATTAAAAAAATAAAATAAAAATAAAGCTTTAAAAAAATCTAATTTATTTAAATCAAATCTAATCTTCTGTATTGGTCTCCTACCTAATTCCCCATGCCGGTATCAATAACTTATCACCACATTTTGAATAAATTATGAATGAATTCAGTTTTCGTAAAATATATTCTTGATTGCAATCTTCTAAAATGTACTCGATCCCTAGACACTTTTGGTGTGTGTATTGTATGATAAATTGCCGTCTGGTGACGGTGAATAGAATACGTGTCCACTCCAGCCCAACATTCCCGTCGTGGGGGTCGCAAGAGGCGACCGAAGAAACTCTCCAGGGGACGGGCAGCAGCGCTCTCTGTGAGTTAAACCATAACACAACTGCGATCGCCAACCCGCCTGGCAGGCGTGGTGATTAATGGCAAATGCCATTAATCAATTGGGAATGGAAATCTTTGAGCAGTGGACGTCATACGACTGATGATGATAATAGTACTTCAAACTTAGAGTACAGGGGTACGTGTTAACGAAAAACATTTTTTATTTTAACAACACACACATTGTCTTCATGCCATGTTAAGTAAGTTTTCTTATAAATACATACTTATTGTAAATACAACACCCAGACACATGCGACAAGTACTTAAAAGCTCATCACCTAAATATCTGTCAGTGGTGGTAATCGAACCCACGACTCTGCGGAATAGAGGCAGACATACTGACCACTACACCGACGGGCTCGTCGCACATTGGACATGACATGCTTTCTTATAACTGACTGCTTTCGAAGTAGGGGTAGATAATTAATCAAGTTGTAAGTAAAAAAGTAATTAAGTTGTAATTACCATATTGTAGATTGATTGAAAACAATATTGATAATAACTAATTGCATCTTGAACGCACGGAGGCGTTGCGGAGAAAAAGTCATTTACAAAAATGAAAAATCCATGGCCCGTTGGTGTAATGGTCAGCATGTCTGCCTCTATTCCGTAGAGCCGTGGATTCGATTTCCAACACTGACAGGTACTTAAGGAAGTATATTTCGTTGTCAAAACTAGAACTAGATCTAATAGCGAAATAGAACACAAGTACTTTAGCTACTTAACATGGGGATAAAGGCAATGTGTGTGTTGTTGTAAAATATTTATTTATTTATTTCATACTAGCAAACCCGGCGAACTCCGTTTCGCCACCAGATGGGTTCGTTTCGTTTACCCGCATTTCTGTTGATTTTTTCCTAAATTTTCTTTGCTATAAACCTCACGGAGCCCGAGACCTTTACAACGAATGCAAAACCGTGGAAATCGGTTCGTGCGTTCTGGAGTTATAGCGTCAGGGAGGAAAACCCGACTTATTTTTATATAGTAGATTTTTGCACTGCACCTAATACTTACTACTCTGCGATGTATGTCAGAGACTGATATACCTATACTTATTAAACTTTTGACCGGACTGTATGACAAGCGTGTCTCAAGACGTTAAAAATGTACCCTGAAAGTGAATAGACGAGTAAAATTGTGCAGCGACGGAGCTTTTGCCCGAGTTCGACGACCCCGGAAGCTTTTTCCGCTTAGCGGCGACACCAAGTCGGCCGGCGATGTCGACCGTCATCCTAGTTCGACGGTAGGGATCGTTAGTTTGATCGTGACAGTATATAAATGGGGATACAAGGGACATAGAAAAAAAGAAATGTATTTATAAATAAATAAATATTTCACAACGGAACACGCATTGCCTTCATCTCATGTTAAGTAGCTAAAGCACTTGTGTTGTGGAATTCAGACGAAGAAATATACTTATTATGCTAAATGTGATACTAAGGTTCTGTTCACCTTGTTTTTAGGAATGAGGGACGTGAGTTTATGTATGGAGGTACGGCCATAAAGCGTAATTGCGACAAAGCGAAACTATGAACATCGTCTTGCATCCTGCATCTTGCATCTTGCATTCTTTTTATTTGAAGTCGGTAAAAAGGAAGTTCTATTCGGGATCCGGGAGAAATTGCCCAAGGAAATATCTGTCTGAGGAAAATTTTAGTCAATTGTAAAGAAACAGTTAATTAGTAAGGTATACTACAGGGTTGATGATTACCTACATGATGACAATGCATGGACAAACATGTCAGCTCGTATTGATGTAAAACATAATTATTAAGACATCTAAGGCTAAACATTCCACATTACTAATGTTGGTAATGAGCTGGGTGGTTGCTTGCATGATCTGAGGGGTTCAGTTACAAAACCCACAGGGGCACCCTTTTATTTTAATTAGCGTTAATATCATTTAGCGCCCTTGAGCACCAGTTCACCAGTTGTTCACCAGTCAGGGATGTATCCGGCCATCAAGCATTTGTTAAATTAGTATTAAGTCATATTTACGTTAAGTATACTTAGCAATAAGCCTTGGCGATTTGAAAAGATGCCAGTTTCTTCCCGGTTCTTCTGGCCAGTAAAGGAAATTAATTTGAACCGGGGACGTTTACTTTTGTTTTTATAATCATAAATGACGTTCATAAAGCTTTGTGTTATGCTACTGTATGTTGTAGCACTTATAACGATGAAATGAAGAAATTTTAGACTTTGACTTTTAAAAACAAACACTTGTTTGTAATAAAAGCTTGCAAAACATCTAAGTTTCGTGTTGAGATTTAGTAGCGGGTAGGTAGGAGTATTATTGCAAACAACTATCACAGTTCACTAGTGCGTAGTTGACTAGAATTTAATTTGCAAGTGTGGGCGAGTTCTCCATGACGCTCTACTGTTTTGACTTAAGCTTGCCCTTTAAGATCCTCTTGTAAAGTAAATGATTTACTAGTTTGAACCGACTTCACGAAAAAAAGGAGTAGGTTCTGAATTCGTCTGTTATTTTTATGTTTATTATCTCAAAACTTTTTACTGTATGAACCGATTGGTATGATTCTTTTTTTATTTGAAAGCTGATGCTTCCCGTTTGGTCCCATTTAAATTTGGTTCAGTTCCGACAATGGCATCCATGACAAAACCACAAATATGTCAAATATTACTGGTTGAAGTCCGTTCTTTGTCTTTAAAGTTATACTAACAATAGTATTATTAAGACAAAAAACATAATTAAAGCTTTTTCATGTGAAGCTATAGACTAGATTATTACATTCCTTTTGATTGTGGACTAAAACATGAGTTCATCTAAATTTAGTTTAATCAGGCCCTTTGTTCTCGAATCAACAATTTGTATAAATGTCTAAACGCGAGCGAGATTGATGGTAGTAAATCTTGCGCAGGCGTTTCGCTTTGATGGCGGAAACAAGGCACGAGATTGTGGAATGACTTGTCGGAGTCTGTGTTTCCTGTGCAATATAGTCTGTGCCCACCCTATTTATTAGGTCGTAATACTACCTTTAGTGAAGATCTACCCACGCTGCGTTTTCGCACCGCGACCGTCATTCTAGGACTGGCGAAGAAAGATACAAGAACCATGGTGGTGGTGGCGGCTTGCCTTGGGGAACGACGGTCGTCTTAGAGAAGTGCTCTGACTACCTCAGGGCCCTTTCTGATTGTCAAGTGCATCACTTTACCGCGTTTTGATAGAGCAGGGAGTGAATATTGATGTATGGATGGTTTGACCATGATCTGGTTACTTGAATCAAATTGTTTAGTACCTAGTTATTATGTCTAAATGGAAAATTGACCACCAAGTTTTATGATAGAATTTTCCTTGTTCACGAATTAATGAAATTGTTATGTTGGTTAATGTAAAGTAAAAAAATATGATGTATATTGTACGTAAACTGCCGACGAAAATCCTTAGGTCACTTTTTAATTCTAGCCCTTACATTCACGGGGAAATCTTCACGGATATTTCGCTGCCACGGAGACAGATGCGTTATGCCCTACTCTTACCGGCTAAAGTCCCATGGCAGCCTTTATCGGTGTATCTCTTGGTTACTTACCAACGACATAAAGCCAAAATGCTGAGCCACCAGGGAATATCATGAATGCCGCTTATAAAACCGACAGCTCAGGGAATATATCGCACAGTTAGAACAAAAGTGGCACAAAACAAAATGTCTCATTTTATGAAATTGAACCTTAACATAAAAGATACAAAACTTAAATTACAAATTCGGCATATTTCGTATTGGGTCCTTTTTGTTCTAACTACGCGATATGTTTGATTCTCAATGGAATCTCTTTTGGACGAAAACGTAAAAAAGAAAAGATAAAGGCTTGAACACTTTACCAACATAATATCAGTATCAGCCAGTAGCGTGCACACCATACAGGCAAAAAGACACTGTCTACCTTAGTATTGCAGTTTCCCGACCTAATAATAGTTATTGCTAGATCTGTTTTTGTTATACTCACGACGATTCTTCTTCACCAGGCCCTTCTATCTATGGATCTCGTCACGAGTGGACGTGTACAAACTTTATACGGTGGTTTTTTAATATAATTAATCACATTTCTCATCGATTAAATCCGTGACAAATATTAGGAGAGCATAAAAGTGTAATAACATCGATTCCGTGCCGCATAACTCGTCATAGTACCGAGCGCTTTGGTGACGTGACGTGACGCCGCCGCCTCGCGCTCGTGTCGTCTCGCTCTGCACGAATCGCGCGCTACCTGCCGCTACCCGCGACCGTAAGCTCCGCTGTGATTCTGCGCGCCTGGTTCATCGCTACGTGGTACGGCCGGACGTCATCAACAACAGTGTGAGCATAACATAATTTTGTTCGCAACAAGCTGCGTGATGCGTTGCTCCGCGTGTTTGAATGCTATAGATGCAAGCAAGAAGGGGCATATAAAATGTTCGGATTGTGCCAACGTTTTTCACGGCTTATGTATATTTGCCTCAACGGAAGCATTTAACTCGGTCACCCTGGATTCACGACGTAACTGGGAATGCCCTTCGTGCACAGGAAAGCGACCTAGAGGCGACAATTCAAACACTCCCGCTCGCTCTTCGACGTCGAATGTTAATACAGCTCGCCGATCGAACCCGAATGCTACGACTTCTTCCGGATGCGGTGGCATTGATGTTGATGAGTTGCGCAGGATGTTGACTGCTGATCTTCGCGAAGCTATCCATGAAGAGATCACCAGCCTGCGTGAATCACTCTCCTTTCTTAATGACCAGTTTGAAGCCATCAAGGCGGACTACGAATCTACAAAGTCCGATTTGAGGAACATAAAAAAAGAAAACGAGGCGCTGACTGTTTTGGTCACTTCCCTTACCACGCGCTTGAGCGCTGTAGAACAACATTCTCGTGTTGCCAATATAGAGATTCAGTGTGTGCCTGAATTGAAGTCCGAGAACGTGATCAAAACGGTCACCCAAATTGGCACTGTAATCGGATGTAAGGTGTCTGAGTCTGAGGTGTTTAGTTGCTCCCGTGTGGCCAAGATGGACCCGCGGAGCACTCGTCCGCGCTCCATCGTCGTAAAGTTTACCTCGCCGCGACTACGTGACGGCTATCTGGCTGCCGCCAAGAAATACAACGCCAAGAACCCCACAAAGAAGCTAAATTCCGCGGACATTGGCATTTCAGGTCAAAAAGGATCTCCCATATATGTGACAGAGAACCTCTCGCCCGAGAATAAGAAGCTCCACGCTGCAGCCCGTCTTCGTGGTAAAGAACTTTCGTATCAATTCGTATGGATACGCAATGGTCGTGTTTATATGCGTAAAACGCCCACTTCCGATTACGTCTTGATACGTGACTTCGACACACTATCGAAATTGAAGTAAAGTGTCTGTTTGGCTATTATTATGTTTATCCGGCATTGTGTCATCTTATAATGGGCTCCGAAACAAATAAACTCTCGGTTTATTACCAAAACGTTCGTGGCTTGAAAACAAAGACGACAGAATTTTATGCACAAATATTACAAACTAATTATGATATTATTATGCTAAGTGAAACTTGGTTAAGTCATGAAGTGTACGATTGCGAACTCTTTGATGAACGATACAATGTGTACAGACGCGATCGTGAGACATCTGGGTTTCATAATAAAAAACATGGTGGTGGCGTCCTGATAGCGGTTTCCAAACATCTAATTTCTCATAGAATGACATCCTACGAAAGCGATTCGGAGGATATCTATGTCCAGCTAGAAATAACAAACAAAAATCGTAGAGCTGAGAATATTTTGTTGTGCTGTGTTTACCTTCCGCCACCGTTGAAAAAACATATACTAGAGTGTTTTATCGACAACTTAAACAAACTACTAGAGTACGATCTCCAGGTTGTGTTAGCCGGGGATTTTAACTTATATAATATTTCGTGGTCAAAATCCACACTTTCAAACGGGTCTCAAAAAGTAGCTTATTCTTCCGGATCATTAGCAAATACTCTAATTGACTGTCTTTCTCTTAATAACCTACATCAATATAACTCAATACTTAACAGTAAAGACAGGACTCTAGATCTGATATTAAGTAACATGCCGATTTTGAACTTGTATAATGCAACTACTGAAGAGACGCTTGGTAAAGTCGACCCATTTCACCCTCCCTTACACTTCAAACTTCAACTATCGTATGGCATTCAATTGCTCGCTTCGAACCACGATGCGAGACATAATTTTTACAAGGCTGACTACATATCAATCGTGAACGAATTAAAAGTGATTGACTGGGATTCGCTGTTGCTTTCGTGCTCATCTATTGACAGTATGTTATCAATTTTTTATAAGAAAATTAATGACTTGATATTGAAATTTGTCCCTAAATGCAGGCCTAAGAGTAAAAAGTACCCTATCTGGTATAATAAAGATTTAATACGTCTAATCAACGAAAAAAATAAATATCGCGTTAGGTTTGCCAAATACCACAACCCATTAGACAATATAAGTTTTAAAACATTGAGAAAAAGGTGCGACAATCTTATAAGTGAGTGTTATAAAAAATACGTATCCTTGATAGAGTCATCAGTATCTCGGAACCCAAAATTGTTCTGGTCTTTCATAAAGAACAAGAAGCGTAATGTCAGCAATTATCCTTCGAGATTACACTTTAATGATGATACTGCGACAAACAGCTTAGACGTGGCTAATCTCTTTGCCAAGTGCTTTTCTTCTGTTTATAAGATTAATGATACGTCCAACTCTCCACCTAATGTCGATCGATGTACTAACAGTTGTCTCGGCAATATTAGTTTTTCTGTTGGTCAGGTCTTAATAAAACTAAAAAGACTTGCGTCCTCCACAGGGGCCGGATCCGACGGCATTCCTGCTTTGTTTGTGTTAAAAGGTGCAGATGGCTTAGCATACCCTCTTACTATGATTTTTAATAAATCGCTTAAGAGCAGTACATTTCCTGCTTTATGGAAAAAGTCCCGTGTGGTACCTATTTTCAAAAGCGGTGACCGCTCGTCAGTGAAAGATTACAGACCTATTTCCATTCTGTGTGTGTTTGCAAAGGTATTTGAATCTCTGCTTGTTCCCCTTCTTCAATGGCACTGTAAACATTTACTTACTACTGAACAGCACGGTTTTTTTCCCGGTCGATCCACTTCCACAAACCTACTAGATTTTACTTCCACCCTTATGGCCTCTGTCGACAGCGGGGTACCAGTAGATGTTGTATATAGTGACTTTTCCAAAGCTTTCGACCGTGTGGACCACTCTTTGCTGTTGAGTAAGCTATCTTTAATTTTTACAGATGATCTACTGCTGTGGTGTAAATCTTATCTCTCGTTTCGTACTTCTGCGGTGGTTCTAAATGGCTACAGTTCCTCAGACTTTGCGAACCCGTCTGGGGTGCCTCAGGGTTCGCACTTAGGTCCAATACTTTTTAATTTGTTTATCAACGATATTTCACATTCTCTCGTGCATTCCACGTCCTACCTATACGCTGATGATCTGAAAATTCTCAGGCCGATACGTACCTCGGAAGATACGATTTTGCTGCAGGAAGATCTAAACCGTCTCTTAATTTGGTGTGAACTTAACAAAATGGACCTAAATACTCTGAAATGTTTTGCTATCAGATTCACACGCAAAAAAGCATCGAGTTGCCCTAAATACTTCTTGAATGGCTGCATACTCCAAGAGGTATCAGAGATCCGCGACTTAGGAGTAACGCTTGATAAGAAACTTAGTTTTAATGTTCACATTGACAAACTAGTCTCAATCTCTTGGATTTGTTATAAGACAGAGCAAGAATTTTACCAACCCATTTGCTAAGATATCGTTGTATAACGCTTTCGTCCGCTCTTCACTAGAATACGCGTGTCCGATCTGGTCTCCTCATTATGACATACACGTGAAGAGGATTGAAAGTATCCAGAAACGTTTTCTGTGGCACCTTTCTTACCAGTGTTTTCAGGCGAAGAATCTTCCTTCCTATACTGACCGCTGTAGACATTTTAAAATGCTAACTCTAACGGCCCGTCGTACTACTGCAGATATGGTTTTTCTGCACAAAATGATCAATTCATCAATTGACTGCTCCTCTCTTCTTAGCAAAATTAACTTCCGTATACCCTACAATATCCCGAGATCATGTAAACTTAAAATCTTATGTTCCAGTGACTTCAGAACTAATTTAAACTTATTCTCTCCTCTTAATAGGCTCAGCAACACATATAACACACTTTCGCTCAGCTGTGATCTGGATATCTTTTCTGACTCGCTTCCGTCGTTCAAAAATAAATTATTAAATTATTTTAAATCACAATAGCTCGGGACTTAACACCAGTTTCAAGTTGGTTGTGGTGATGTGTTATTCGTCTTCTAGTGTGTATTTGTTTTGCATTTGTTTAGTGTTTATTATTATTTATAGTGTTTATTCGTGAAATGTTCATACATATAATTGTATAACCTACCTACCTTTAAGTTGTAATATCATATCACTATGCTTTCTGTGGTGACCTGTAACTAAGGCAACACCTGACTGTATATTTTGGTTTAGATTTGTATGTATAAATGTGCTGTGTATGTCCTTGTTGGTTGCCCTAAATAAAATAAAATAAAAATAAAAAAAATTAGCTTGCAAATAACATTTTTTTCTAATATTTTTTCTTCTCCTGACAATAACACACACCACCAAAAAAAGAATTAGCAATATCGACCCCGCTGCCGTTGTGGCCAAGAGAATCAGGGATAAATTTTTAGTAAAGTAATAATTTTAAAATAAGTAATTAATTATGACGGACCAAATAAATAAATTAAGATACTACGAGTATTTTTATTGTTTACTATACAATATTCAGATTATGGCTCACAGTCGTATCCTTTTTAGTTACTTATTATATAGTCAATGTGGTATATCGTTTCTTGGGACATTATATAATTTCTCTAAACTTGACATAATATTTCTGTGGGATTGCATAATTATAATCCTACATCGTGCATTGTTTCAGTTTCTCGGGCGTGGTGTTAGTTATTAGCTAATTGTAAAAATGTTAATACTGTGACTAAGACGTTACTCGGTCGATGCTAGCATCCCTGGGGAATGGAATATTCGTTCTAACATGCATTTACTCAGTTCTCCGTAACAACATCTATCACGTTGAGTCCCTTATGGTCACAGTGTATGTGGTAGCTACCTCAGCTTAACTCTTAGTATATGATTCATACGTTATTGTATAATAAATATAGGAATCCACTAGTGTATAGCCAAAATTGTCCATTAAGTACCATTAGTAAACCACGTTATCTATGTAGCGTTGGTGGCACCTGTTTTAGTGATGGGTTAGTCGATAGTTTAAATAAAGAATTGTGTGTTTTCTTTTTTATTTACTCAACATAATAAATAATTACAATGTTATTATGAATTGTAGTCCTATTACCCCATCACTATAATAAGTTGCCATTAGTAATAACAAATAGGGTCTTAGATGAACTTTGAACATTTCACGTCTATATGTAAGAACATTACAATAAAATCAGTTAAGTTACCGTTGATTTCGATTTAATTTTAGTTTTACAAAGTGCCCCATTTCTGCAAAATAACGGTTGATTTATAATGCTTAGCCGTTTATATATTTACTAATAAAACTACAGTAATAAGACAAAAGTACACCTCTGCGGCGTAAATTAATGTTCATAATTATACATATCTCATCCACACTAAATCATCAGTGACCAATCAGGTATGCAACATTTCCTTCACGGCTAACGTTGCGGGCAGACATTGACATGGGTTTCGGAATCACCCTCCCCTCTGCCGCACTCCAACCCCTTCCTCACCCCCGCTTGGCTTGATTATGATAAACGACTTATGAAATTAAAACGGTTGCGTAAATTTCAACACATCAGCGAAACATT
>SJJU01004954.1:0-10791 GCA_012932125.1 Conopomorpha cramerella
CTCCATAGGGCCGTGGTTCGATTCCCACCGCTGGCAGGTATTTAGGTGATGAGCTTTTAAGTACTTGTTGGATGTGTCTGGGTGTTTTATTTATATAAGTATGTATTTAAAAGAAAAAAAAAGTATTTCAGTAAATATATCTCGTTGTCTGATTTCCATAACACAAGTGCTTTAGCTACTTAACATGGGATGAAGGCAATGTGTGTGTTGTCGTAATTTATTTATTTATTTATGTATGTATGTAAAATTTTATATATCAAAATGCGTCGTTCGTAAATGGAGTTTTGTGGGAATTTTAGTCGATATGTATTACACTGCAGCTTTTTTCTAACAAAAGCAGTAATAAAATAAAAAAGCGCTGACTAAAGTTCCCGGACCGGATTCGACACAATAAAACCAACCGTAATCCGGATCAATGCATTTAAAAGCACTGGGTGATATTTAAAAAAAAGCTGATTCTTTTATCGGGTATGATAAGCGGATTTTGTTTTTATTTTAAGGGGGAATTCTCGAATTTACCTATTTTGCAGGCCTGACACAGGCTGCTGTGTACACGTATACGATAAATGCTGATACACATTAGATAGAGCATTTCTTCATCTCGATTCAAATAGAGAGCTTTTTTAAAAAATCATTCATAATTCATCCGAAAATACGAAAATGATGAACCCTGTTTGACGATTTTGGCCAAAAAAAGGTCAAACGCGGGGCTTAACACAGAGGTCGACGGCTGTTCCCTGAGCTACGGAGTATGTGGAACGGACCGTACAATACTTCAACTAAATTCAAATAGAAGCGCTTTTTCAGAATGAAGTCAGAAAAATCCATAATTTTGTAAAATAATTCAACTGACAAAAATTTTCATACAAAAATGTTGTTGTGCCATCGCGTTGACAACTTCAAACCCGTCAGTCCGCGGCTGGATGCCGTCCTAGAAGCACGGTCACGCCCAATTTTTCTCTAAATAATTTGCATGTGTGCAGTGCTCTTTTTGAATATATTTCTGAGTAAGTACCTATATTTCATACACTATTCTTTGTTAGGAATTGATGACAGTATTATATTCTGTACGATTCATGGTCGTTTTCTTGTATAGATGATAAAAAAAGAGTGCAAAGAAATCTGTAAACAAACATCCATTTCCTTTTACTTTGATGTATAACCATATCAAATAAAATTGATATGACAATAAAGCTTCACCCTCAAAATCGGGTATATTTTCACGTTGGTAGCATAGTATTATGTCATTTAGTATGAGGCATGGGAGTACTATCGTGTTCAATTTCATTTTCGATTTTTGTAGTGTAAAGTGACATACAGTAACTAACATAATCCGTTTTTATTTTCAGAGTCGAAAACGAAAATTTAATAAATCTAGAAAACAGTGTTGCCAGATAAACCTGAAGTCGATAAGTGTTTAAGCTGTTGAGCTGGCTACTTGTTTAACTCTGTGCAGAAAGCGGACCAAGAATTTTATTCAACTGGAAGAAAGACAGAAGAAAATAAATCCTTTAAATAATGCTTGTGAATTGTTTAATTGTAAGTTAATAAGCATTACGAACAATATAATTAACATTTATTTATGTAGGGAGGTAGGGATATCCTTATTTCTGTCAGGCTCGTGATCAGGAAAATAATACTCAATACTCAATACTCAATTCTTTATTGCATTTCACAATGTTAAGGTGGAACATGTAATGATACCACATTGTATTCATTCATATTTAGTAAAAGTCGACCGAAGGGATGTAGGGTGCCAAAACTATCATTGGGCCATATAGCCGCCTATCACCTATTACCGATACTCTTAGTATGTGTCCTACCCAATCTACCCCCAACAACGGCCTGAAACTCTTAGGCTCCTTCCAGTACATCCCGGCTGGACATCTGCTGCACCTGTACAGCTTCTTGATGTACCAGTTCGAGCAGCAAATTGCCTATAAAATACCATTTACCCACTGGCGTTTTGATTTTTGAAGCCAAATTTAATGCCGATTTCACGAAAGTAGATAACAGCGGTTGAAAATGAAGGCATTCATTGAACTGGTACATATGTATAACTACACACATTAACATGATCTAGGGAAAAGCAAACGTAACGTAACGTAACGCGATCAATACTGTTCTGTGTCGTTATACCATTTATTTATTTATTTTGAGTGATCACATTTATCTACCAGCAAAGAATACGTGTGTAAATTGAAGAGATGAAGTATTGTTCCATATTGCACTAACGAATTACTTCTGAATTACTTCTGGATAGCACACAATCGTGAGTAAATGTTAAGTAAACATTGCATATAAAGCCAGAAAGAGAAGCCTAACGGTCAGCGAACAAAAGAGAAGGCTATATCAATATTGACAGCTAAGATCAACTTTAACCAATCAGAACAATTAGCCCTCCAAATTGCCTAACGCCATCTTGCAGAACGTTTCGTTAAACGCAAAATTTTATAAACACTTCTAGCAGTGACATCTGTGGGCGAGTAGCAGTTCTAGATTTCAACACCAAATGTAGAGCAGTTATTGAAGGAATGTAGAGACATTACTGTCAGTGGCACCTTCAATGTAGAGCTGGTACTGAAGATTAAATAGAGAAAGTACTGACGGATATAGAGATAGTACTGAAGTGTTGCTCGAAATTTTAGCCTAACTTTGTACATATTGTGGGAAACATCTTATGCGGACTCCGCACCTCCTAAATTAGAACCATCGTACTAAGGATTTAAAACTGTTAGTATACTCGCAGAGAGATCACAATGACATCTCAGTTTGTGAACGTTGCTCCGCGTCGAAACGGGGGACCCAAACCTGTTACTCCGAGGCAACAGTCGCCGACTTCATCACCCTCCTGCAACTGCATGTCCTTCGAAGAAATGCGTGAACTGCTGAGAACGGAGTTAAGAACGCAGATGCGTTCAATGATCAACGAGGAGCTCAGCTCTATAAAGGAGTCTTTGTCGTTCATAAGCGACAAATTCGATAGTATGAGATCAGAGTTCGACAGCCTTAAACAAAGTATTCATGAGGTCAGAAAGTCTAACGAAGATTTGTCGGGGACGGTGGCAGCGCTTCAGTCGCGTGTTACTCAACTAGAGCAACAGTCTCGCGCTTCTAACCTTGAAATACAATGTGTACCGGAACATAAGTCAGAGAATGTCGTTAAAATCGTGACTCAGCTGGGAAGCGCCATTGGGTGCAAGGTGCTGGAATCAGATGTATTCTACTGTTCCCGTGTTGCTAAGATGGATCCTAATACATCCAGACCTCGCTCCATTATTGTGAAATTTAGCAATCCTCGATTAAGGGATTCTTTCTTAGCCGCGGCCAAGACTTACAACCATAAGAATCCTGCCGCTAAATTAAACTCCAGTCAGCTTGGATTAGCTACTGTTAAGAGTTCGCCGATTTATGTTACTGAAAATCTTACCCCGGAACACAAAAAACTTCATGCAGCGGCTAGAAAGCGCGCAAAGGAACTGAATTACCAGTTCACATGGGTACGATCAGGCCGCATCTACATGAGGAAGACGTCGACATCCAATTATATTTTTATTCGTGATTATGAGACTCTCAATAAGCTTAGCTTATAATATTTGCCTTGTTTCTTTTTTCATGCTAATGTGTAGTTTTAAATGATTTAAAATTCGATAATTTACGTATTTATTTTCAAAATGTCCGTGGTCTAAGGACAAAAACTGTTAATTTCTTTTCAAATGTGTTAAAACACAATTTTGATGTCATCATGCTATGTGAAACTTGGTTAAACAGCGGTATTAGTGACGGAGAGTTGTTCGATGCGAGGTATGTTGTGTACAGGCGAGATCGCGAGACCACTGGCTTTCATACTAATAAATCAGGAGGTGGTGTACTGATAGCGGTATCGAAACGGTTCACTTCTCAGCGGTTATGCAAGCTGGAATCTGACTGTGAAGATATTTTTGTTGAAGTAGGAGTTAAAACTAATTATAATGAAACGCAAAAAATTATTTTTTCATGTGTATATCTACCCCCTCCACTTAAGAAACATGTTTTACAGGAATTTATTAATAACGTTAATCATGTCTTAGTTGACGACCGAAACATCCTCATAACTGGAGATTTTAATTTGAGCTGCATTCCATGGTCTTGCGCTAACACTACCTCTGCCGTTACATGCTCATCTCATGTGTCCAGTCAGCTTGCTACCGATCTTTTAGACTTTGTATCATCGAACAACTTAAATCAGTTTAATTATGTTAAAAACTGTAAAGACAAGATACTTGACCTTATTTTGTCCAACCTAACAGTTCAGAGTGTTTCGACAATCGTGGATCCCCTATCAGGCATAGATCCTCTTCATCCACCTTTGACTTATTCCCTTCATTATTCTCCTTGTAAAATGCTCGATTCGGGTGTGGACTTGAGACCTAATTTCATCAAAGCTGATTATACAAGCATTATAAAAGAACTTCAATCTACTAACTGGGATTCTGTGTACTCTTCGTGCGACACTTTGGATGAAATGGTTTCCGTTTTCTATTCCAGGCTCAATTTGTTAATTAAACAATATGTTCCTATACGCAAACCACGCTCGAAAAAGTATCCGATTTGGTATTCGAAGGAATTACTGAGGTTATTAAAGGAAAAGCTTAAATACCGCAAACGCTTTCAGAAATACTCAAACCCGTTAGATTACCTGACCTTCAAAATGCTCAAAAACCGTTGCAACTCGCTAATCACAAAGTCTTACAATGATTATGTTGCTCTGATTGAATCCTCCGTCCATTGCAACCCTAAACTTTTTTGGTCTTTCATTAAGCATAAAAAGAGGAATAGTAGTAGCTATCCTTCCGAAATGCATTTAGGCAATCAGTCTGCATCCAAGGGCGATGAAATAGCAAATCTGTTTGCCAAAAACTTTTCTTCGGTTTACGTCAGGAACAAAGCTACAACACCACCACCGCAAACTTACAGCTCAAATAACTACCCAATATTGGGAAATATTAACTTGACTCCAGAACAAGTCCACACAAAACTAAAAAGACTTGGGTGTACTGGAGCAGGTTCTGATGGGCTCCCAGGCTATTTCGTTCGGGGCAGCGCTGATGGCCTTGCTTGCCCGTTGGCATATATTTATAATAAATCTTTACAGCTGGGTAGTTTTCCTAATATGTGGAAAAAGGCACTGGTTGTTCCAATACATAAGTCCGGGGACACTTCGGCAGTGAATAATTACAGGCCAATTTCCATGCTCTGTGTATTTGCCAAAGTATTTGAGTCCCTCGTTGTCCCTCACATTCAGTGGACTTTCAGGCACATAATAAACCCCCAACAACACGGTTTTATGCCTCGCCGTTCGACGGAAACCAATCTAGTTCTTTTTATCTCTGACGTGGTGGATTCTGTGGATAAGAGGGTTCCGGTAGACGTCATTTATAGTGATTTCTCTAAAGCTTTTGACCGCGTAGATCATTATGTATTGGAGCGGAAGCTTGCTCCGCATTTATCTTCAAATTTGCTTAGTTGGTGCGCATCGTATTTAAACAATCGTTCTTCGATGGTTGTCGTCAGTGGTTTCACCTCTAGGGAGTTTTCTAATCCGACTGGAGTACCTCAGGGCTCTCATCTGGGTCCCATATTTTTCACAATATTTATAAATGACATTAATAATTGTTTTTGGTACTCTAAATTTTACCTGTTCGCTGACGATCTTAAGATTTCTCGTCCAAATTCCTCAGCAGACGACTCATTCCTATTGCAGGAAGATCTTAATAGGTTCACCGACTGGTGCTGTTCTAATCGTATGGACCTAAACGTAAGAAAGTGCTTCTTCATACGCTTTTCTCGTAACAAGGTGGACACAAATACTTCGTACCATATCAACGGTGTCAAACTGTCTCGGCTTACTGAGATTCGGGATCTGGGAGTAATTTTTGACTCCCAATTAAATTTCCACTCCCAAATTGATAAAGTTACCAGCAAATGTTTCAAAACTCTCGGTTTTGTTGTGAGAAATTGCAAATATTTTAAGCACTGGAAAGCCAAGATTTCAGTGTATAAATCTTTAGTCCGCTCTTCGGCTGAGTATGCTTCCGTGGTATGGTCTCCATGTTACGATGTACACATAAAAAGAGTTGAAAAGATCCAGAAAAGATTTCTTTGGCATCTCTCTTTTCAGCATCATCTTGCGAAAAAGTTGCCCTCGTATCAGGAACGCCTGAAGTATTTTAAACTTAGGAGTCTTCAAAATCGTCGCACAGGAACAGATATGATGTTCTTACATAAATTGCTAAATAGCTATTTGGATTGCCCGTTGCTGTTGAACAAAATCGACATTAACCTCCGAAGCAATGTGCCTCGTTCTGGCACTTACAAGCTTTTATCAGTTGGAAATTGTTCCACTAACCTGGCTCGTCACTCGCCTTTGCATAGGATGGCTCAATGTTTTAATTGTCTCGTAAAAAGTATGGCTGGCCTCGACATCTTTTATGACCGTTCTAGTAAATTCAAACAAAAGATTTTTGAATGTGTTGATAAACATATAGAATAAATTGTGTTACTGGTTTTTATTGTTGTTTTGGCATTTATTTATTATATTTTGTGTAAGTTATGTGTGTAGATAAGTAGGATTATAACACTTATATTTTTTTTTCTTTTAATGTAATTAAATAATTATACACTGTCTTTCTGTGTTAGCCTGTAAGTGAGTCAGCATTTACCATGTTTTTGTTAAGTTTTATTTTAATTTTAACTTTTACTAGTGTATGTCTCGTTGGCTTCCCAAATAAATAAAAAAATAAAAAAAAAAAGCTTATGATTTGATTAAAACTCCACAAACTTCTATAAATCTTTGTCAAACGAATGAACACCGGAGTGTTCATTTAATCATGTCACGTAGACACTTGACCAGGAACGAATGTTAAGAGCAGTGGACATGATTGAAACTCCAGCACCCATTGAACTGGTACATATGTATAACTACACACATTAACATGGTCTAGGGAAAAGCTTATGATTTGATGAAAACCCCACAAACTTCTATAAATCTTTGTCAAACGAATGAACACCGGAGTGTTCATTTAATCATGTCACGTAGACACTTGACCCGGAACGAATGTTAAGAGCAGTGGACATGATTGAAACTCCAGCACCCACTACAAGTTCATTCAAATTCAGTTATGGTTTGGGCAGGGATTCGTCCGTCTTGGCGGTAGAACGGACCTCGTTTGGATACAAGGCAATGTGACTGCTCTAAAATACCGGGATGAGGTGCGCGAGCCGAGGTGAGCCTGTAATCTTGCCCCACAGACGACAAATGGGACAAATTTTCCAGCTAATGCACGACAATGCCAGTCCACATACGGCGCGTATCATTAAAAATTGGTTACAACAGCCCGATATCTAATCTTTAGACTGGCCTGCTCCATCCCCTGATTTACCCTGATTCAATGGAGCATGTCTAGGACATGCTTTAGAAAAGAGCTCTCCAAAATTTCCATGAAGATTTTGTGCATGAAAAACAGCTTTTATTGCATCTTCATCATTAGACTGGGGACAGTATCTAGGACAGGATATCGACACCCTTGTTTTGAGTATGCAGAACCGTTGCAGATGTGTCAGAAATGACTTAGAAATGCCACTCCACAGATTATTTTTTTGTAAATGTTTTCTTCAGGTTTTTTTTAAACGCAATGAACAAGCGTTTGACCACTATCCTACCTGATGTAAAGCAGCGATGTGGTCTACGATGGAGCAAACTTGTTCATTAGGTACCTATTCACCCTTGAATTGAAGTCGTTCAGACCTGGACAGGCTTCGGGAAGGCATTCCACATCCTGGCGGTTCGCACTATAAAAGTGGACGCAAACCGTTTGGTTTGCGTAAATGGTATATCCACCTGGCATGGATGACGTTTAGCCGTTCTCGCGGTTGTCTCCGTAGCACACTCTCCGAAATGCACCCGATAGAAGACATATTATAGGCACGTAACCTTTCGGCGATGTTTTAGGCTTTATAGTCGAACATCAAACACCCTGCCGTCACCTATGAACCTTCTAGCATGTCTCTCTATTGCCTCCAGAGCCTCAAGCTGGTATTTTGCTGATCCATTCCAAAGATTAAAGCAGTATTTCATACACGATCGAACTTGTGCTTGGTACACAGTGAACAACTGTTCCGGTGTGAAATACCGCCGCACCTTCGAGAGGATGCCCAGCTTCTTGGCTGCGCGTTGGGCCGTAACCTCAATATAGGAGCCAAAGTTGAGGTTGGGGGTTAATGTCAATTCTAAAAGCTCCAGCCGATTGGCTATAGGCAGGGGTACATCCTGGAAAGTGGATGCCAGATGAAACGCGCTCTTTGCTGAGAATAGACACGCCCTGGGTTGTGTGTTTTAAAAAAAAAAGTAATGTTTGAAGTTTTTCTTCAAAATTTTTTTTGTTTAATTTTAACCAAAAAATTATTATAATCGTATATTAAATAAGATATATTTTAAGATATGGGTCTTAACAAAAAGTTAGTATGATTTTAGATATTTATATTTCATTGAAATATCCCTAGAACATGTTAATGTGTGTAACCCGAACTAATATGTGGGTAGGTAGGTACTATAAAACTCGAGAAATTTGAACGAAACACTTTTCATTTGACATGTACACCAATGTTCCGAAAATTACTTTTAATATCAAAACAGACATTTGTATTTACCTGTCATGTTAAAGAAGAGATGTGATAATACGTCATAGGAAAGCATTTGTATGCACGGATCGATCGACGTCAAAAAGAGGAAATGGCCCTTTTTATATGCACTGAAAACTAGAAAATAAATATTTAGTTACCTACCCAACAACCTACGTAGGTGGTCTCGGTCATTACTATCTCCGATGGTAGTGGTCATCATATCATGAACCATGTCAGCGGCCGAAAGGTGGTTCATGAAAGAAGACTAACACCACGATGTGCTTGAAAGGTAAACTAAGCAGCCCAAGTTTAAAAATATGGAGTTTTAATCAAGACATAAGTTTTTGTCTGAATTGTATGTGTAAATGTAGCTTCAATTGTAGGTAGGAAGATGAAAAAAAAACGAACAAGTGATGCTTCAACACTTTTATTCCATAAAATTATGTATATTTATGCTAAACTGCCTGACTTCAGAGAGTGATGCACTCAAATAACCTACATAATTTTACCTAGAAAAAGATACTTACCTAGTTAGTGCCAGTGATACAATGCACGAGTATGTAGTCTCAAATGCTGTTTGTGGCACAGATAGTTGCAGATCGATACTTCCAATCAATAAGGCTCTCTGGGCCAGCTGTAGTCATGGGTGGTCAAATTCACCCAGGATTCGAGATATCGTGGACACGACAGTTGGCACCCAGTCTCAAAATTGATCGGTGAAAACAAACTGCATAGTGGTACATTGAATGTCCTGGCACCACAATAATTTGACAATATAAATATTTGCATCATTTTAATATAATCAGTAAGTATGTGAAATTGCCGACGACACGGAAGACACAATATTTTCCATAAAATACTAAAAAATATAACTTGATCTGAAATAACATATAAAGGTATATAATTTAATCTTACAACTAGTTATATTGATATATGTAGAAACTTATAAAAGTATAACATTTTGTTTGGTTGTAAATGTGGAATGTTAGTAAACTTTGGTACGACACACAACATGTGAATTATTATCAACATACATTAATCATAGCAGCCATGTACTATATACGTATAATTCAGTATTGTAAAAAGACTTATAAAATTATTAAATTAAAGCGACATAACTTACAGTCGACGAACTTAGTTCAATAGTGACAATGACTACACAGTGAAGAGTAGCTTGTAAATGAGATTCCAGCGCCTATGGAGCTATGGACTAGATTACTTACGAAATTATCTTTGTACACCAAAGACAATTATTTGTGTAGATTCATCGTACGGTATCAATATCATTATGTGTTCTGAAAGACTATAGGTAAGTATAGTTAGTCTCTCGGCGTATGAAGTAAATGCATTTAAACCTTCATACGAATAAAACCTCACACCCGATTCAATGATGTGTTTGACGTGTTTGGCATACAAGTAACCAATTTGTTGACAGACAACAGCGGCGGCTTCATGGCACAGTGGTATCTTTATTCATTACGAGGGAACTGTGTATAACTCATCAAATATAGTCAATGGGAGATTTTCTGACAGGTGGCTTATTACAGTTCTAAGAAATGTCAATAGATGGCACTACCTACACAGGGTTGTCATTTCATATTTTTATTTTTTGTTGACAATTGTAAAATGAGTTTCTCCTTCAGATCATGTCTGATTAGCGCCATCTGTGAGATGTTTTGGAACTACTTTTGACATACCTATTTGAAGCTATCAGAAAACCTCTCATTATTACAAACGTGTTTTACTAAAATATAGGATTGCTAGATTATTGACAGTACAGATAGGACTTCGACAAATGTAAGGGTTCGCTTAATTGACAGCTAGCAATAGAGTTTTGATAATTAGTATAACAAAAAAGAAAGTGGTCTGCCACCATTCGAAAAAAGGTAGGTACAATTCCTCAATTTCTGCAATGTATTATGAAATGAAATGTTATTCCTTTTGTTCGTATGACGTGCGTGTTGGATGGTGTGTGCGGCGAGCGGTGGTCAGTGCGCGGCGTCGGGCGCCATGGCGCGACACATGCGGTCGTTGTCGGCGCCGAGCGCGAGCGAGCGCGGCGCGCGGGCCCTCCAGGCGCTGCGCCGCCGCCGCACCCGCCACCCCCGCGCACCCCCCGCGCTCTCCACC
>SJJU01004956.1:0-12432 GCA_012932125.1 Conopomorpha cramerella
AGTCGCACAAAGCGTGACATAACAGCCAATCAGAGCGCGTATTTGTTCTATGTCAAGTCTTTCTTGAGGCGCGTGTTAGGCCTGCAGAGCGCGTATTTGTTCTATGTCATATCTTTCTTGACGCGCGTGCTAGGCCTGGTGGTGCTATCAAGCTGAGATAGTTAAAATAACTTTCTATCATCATCATCAGCCCATACTTGTCCACTGCTGGACATCCAACTTTCTATACTAATATTATAAAACCTCCGGTTTCGAAACCGAGGTCATGTATGAAAAGATGTATGAATGTAGATGAAGCGAAAGGTGTATGTCAGAACCGTGACAAATGGACATCTGTAGTCTCTGCCTACAACTGTGGGAGACAGGCATGAAGAGTATCTATGTATGTAAAAAAAATGTACGGGTGGATGTTTGTAACGAATAAACTCAAAAACCACCGGATATCGACAGTTCCTTAACCGTTAGAATGCTACATTATCCCAGAATAACATAGGCTATATTTTATTCCCGAAAAGAAACGCGAGTGCAGCTAGTAATAACTAAAAATAATTCCACGGGTTATTTATCAAAACAAAGATTCTTAAAAGAAAAGCGCAAAATTTCAAGCATAGTTTATTAATTTTTTTCGCATCGTTATATTTTGACAGAGTTGTTTCAAATGAGTTTTGGTTCTACATGGCGGTAGTAATGGATCCTTTATGCTTTATTACGATTTTGATCGTTTTAAAAAGGATGGACAGAAATTTAACTCTTCAGTTAAGCACGATTTCCAGGTACGGGTTTATCAGCATTATTGGTATATGTGTCAATATTATATGTACCTATAACATGATTTAATGAAATATTAGCAACGTGTGTGTTGTGTAAAAATGCACTTCCTTTTTAAATATATATCAAAATATTATTAAAATATAATTTGTGTGTGTACCTATGTTTTTTAACGTTTTTAATCAGCAAATCATTATTATAATTGTATTAAATAGAGCCGTATGGGGCCGGCGAATAGAAAACATGTAACCACCTCCGCCCAAAGTTCCCCGTCGTGGGAGTCGCGGCGAGGCAACCGAGGGAACTCTCCAGAGGACGGATAGCAAAACTCTCTGTGAGTGAAACCACAACACCACTGCGACCGTGAACCCGCTTACCGTGGCGATAATTTGTATTTCCCTCCAAATCACCATGGAAATCATTGGGAAGGTCCTCGTCCAACAATGGACGTCATGTGGCTGTTGGTGATGATTCATTTTTTACCTCACATCAACATAATGTCTCACAATCGTCACAACGCATATGTTTTTAAAACTTTCATTTCAATTTAGTTCTTATTACAATGACCATAGTAAACAATATTCAACAACAACGTACATCGCTCTAGCCCCAGCGCTTAAATCAAGGCGGCAGCTTTAAGCGCAGTAAAAGCTTACCTAAATACCAATAGATCTTACAGTGTTGTTATAGCATACCTAATACAGACTAGTGTAGGTACAGTAGTACTATTTCAACAAGTTACATAGAGCTGTATTTTTTTATCACTATGAACAAGCTTTTGACCACCATACTGCCTGAAAGGAGCTATGTGGTCTACCATGGAGCACACTTGTTTATTAGGTACCTATTCACCTGTGACTTGAAGACCTTCAGACTATACTGCGCAGGAAACACAGACTCACAGAGTATTTGTTAATAAGGCTCTAAGGCTGGATATCGACCAAAGAGAACAGGAGATGTTCACTGCCGTCATTTGAAGAAAAGGCATATTCCCATGGACATAACATGACATGAACATACCTCAGTCTGGAGGGAGTTCATGGGAATATGTGCCAAATAGATAGATATATAGATAGACATTTATTTAGTTCGTATGAAACTCAAAAACACAATGAAACATATGAAATAACAATAAGACATAAGTATAATACTGCGTGCCGTGCTTCACGCGAAGAAATTTAGACTTCGACTCAGCCAGTTACCTGCGACGCTCTTATTATATCGATGATAAACATAAAATTAACTAATACAGTTCTAGCACTGTCCTCCAGATTCTGTCACAGAAGTTGGGCAGCCATATTGTAAGACAGTTGGTATCATTGCATATACTGAGCTTTAGGGCCACTTAAGGATCATTATTCTTCGCCGATAGCAATAAGAAATGTGTCCTTTTTCTTATTCGTGCCAGTTAGGTTTTTCGTGTACCAATGGGACCCTTTTTGTCGCATGTACGCAACGCAACGCTCGTACGGTGAAGGACAACATCGTGATGAAACCCGCACACCATAAGGTGTGTTTGTGAACCCTATAACGGCGATGGATCACCCCCTGTCACGTTGGGTTAAATGCGCTCGGTGAACCGTGGGCATTTGCTTTAGCAAGCCTCTGCCTACTAGATTTATACAAGACTATTTATGCAAGAAAAACCTAAAAAAATACACTTCACACCTTTTAATGCCAAAGCGGGACAGGCAGAAACACTTACTAAGCAATTTTTTGAAGAAAAAATATTTTCACCTTTAATTTATTCAGTTTACGCTAACGAGTATTACAGATCTGACTTATAAAAGTGGTACTACTGTACAATTTTCTTGACAGTACCCACCATCTATTTAACCATTTTAACGTGAACTGTCATTGTTAGGAAGTAACAGTTTATTTCAGCTCAAGTTACACTGTAAAATTAACACCTTACTAAGTCAGACAACTACCATGCTATAGGTTTCTTAGCATCAGTTTATCATCGTGAGACATGCCAATGCTTGCCTTAAACTACAGCAAAATAACAAAATACTGTAATCTGAACCGTTTTGTGAACAAATTACTATAGAATTCAAGCCGAGGCTGTAGGTAACTTTGTATAACTTAATGTGACGTTTAAACGAACGCATAAGGCAAATACAAACATTCACGCGTACATCAAACTAACAGATGGCTTATTAAAAACTTAACACTAACTTAAATAGACTTATTTTGTAGGATACGAAGATTTATTTGCCATTATGTATGTTTGCGGCCATGTTTATATTAACACTACTGTTTTAAAGTGACATCGTAAATTGCCAAATGTATTTCAAATAAAAGGTCAAGCTATTTAAACTTCAGTATGTTTTGTCATGACAAAAGCTCAACAATTAATAATGGCAGTGCGAAATACTTCAGTTTAAGTTATATTCAATGTACAAGCACGATTATCGACATTTGTTTCCAATAATAAATAGGCATCGTGCTGGATTGGGACGTAAAAATAATGTTGTCAAGTGAATTTCCTTCAATAAAGCGCTGTAGAACTTATATAGGAACTTATATACGTAGAAGGCACATTCGTTGTGCGAAAATAAACTTTAACTCTATGCCGTTAAGGTTTACGCCGCTTGCTTATTAATTAGAATCGGTGATCGATTAAAAACAAAGCAGAATAGTTGACAGATTTTCATTAGATGTTACATTTTAACTGAACGTTAAGAACATTATAACCAACGTCAAAAGCTACATCAATTCAGAAAAGAACTTAATCATTGGGAAAAGAACAAGAAACTCAATGTCCTATATGTTCAATTATCTGTATCTATATATCGCATAGTTAGAACAAAAAGAACCCAATACGAAACATGCCGATTTTGTAATTTAAGTTTTGTATCTTTTGTGTTAAGGCTCAATTTCGTAAAATTACACATTTTGTTTTGTGTCACTTTTGTTTAAACTATGCTATATATAAAATAAAGTCGTGTTAGTTACACTATTTATAAATCAAGAACGGCTAAACCGATTAGGCTGAATATTTGTAGGGAGGTCGCTTAAGACCAGGAGACAGACATAGAATACTTTCTATCCCAATCCTGTGGGACTCGTCTCTATATAGAGTATATAGAGTTTATATGCAATACTGAAACTACGCGAATGAAGTCGCGGGGCGTACACTAGTATTATATAAAACTCAAGGTCCTGGTTAATTTATCACTGACTCATCAACGCCAAACTCTTGATCCTGGAAAGCTTTTACGATGTTTACGTTAGATTCTAAAAGATTTTTCAAAATTCATTCAGAGGTGGTATAAAAGATAAGAAATCTAAGAGCGTCTGTGGTCCAGTTAGTCGGATACTTGACTTGACACCGGGAGGTCACGGGTTCGAATCCAGCTACTGGACGTGTACCAATGGGTCTCTTTTTCAGAGCCTATGTACGCAACGCAACGCCTCGTAATCCCTATAACGGCGATCGGCTCACCAAGTCACGTTGGGTTAAAACGCTTGGTGAATCGTGGGCATTTGCTTTAGCAAGTGCCTCTGCCTACCCCTTTAGGATTGAAGTTCTTTTTTCAGTTAGTATTGAAAGTGACAGTTAGTTTTTTAATGTTATTTTACAGATGTCAAACGTTTAAGAAATTGAAATCATTTATCCAAATAAAAACGCACTAAAATATAACTCACTAACGGTGAGAGGTGTCTAGAAGACACCTACCAGCAACATCTATATAGATAAGAATTATTTTGGAGTTTGTAAACCCATTACTATGGAGTTTATTACTTTTAAAACTATTCCTCAATTTACAAAAAAAAATACTTCCATTAATTCCACTAATAAAACCTATACTTCTTTTCTAACTGGCCACTAATAAATCCAAAAAAAAAACAAAGCTGACATTATCTCGGTCACCACAATGTTCACAGTCGTAACTGTAAGTATAGCTTCAATTACAACGAAAACGTACTCATTCGGAGGTCATTATAAGTTGGTCAGTATTTCTCTGATAATTTCACCGGCACACCTAATTACGCGTAGCAAGGCACACGCAGTGTCGCCCGCAGTCGCCTATTCAGTCGCTTCGTATATTGTCGTATAAGGGCACGGTGGTAGCGCGACAAGGTACACGGGCTTGGTCACCGAGACCGGGCGGTGCGTTGATATATTGGTCTGGCCTTTGTCCTGGAAATTGGATTACGTTTCGGATTTTTTGGAAGATGTTTTTTTTTATTTGCCTTCGATTTTTTTTTGTGAAATGTTTTTTTTTTTGTTTGTTTGGATTTGTATTGTATCAAATTTAATGCAGGTTTAGTTAGTGGCGTGCGATAAATTAAATCTAGTAGTACTTTTGAATATTTACTTCAGAATTGACTGGAATTTATTGAAAGTCTATAGAAAAGACATCAACGCTGTACTGGAACTTTATTGAGCCCTACACGCTCTTGAGTTCGGCGACTTGCAGCATGATCTAACAACAGAGATTTTTGCAGGACATTTATTTAACGAGATTTCTTTTGAGAGTACAATACTATTGACAGTCAGACAAAACCTTCATTAAAAGCTCCCTATCGTGCTTTGTATTTCAGCACAATGTTGGCTGTAGGCTCATTTTCCATACCCACGTTCTTTTTGCATATATTTGAATTTGACATAAGTTGTCACTGTTGTGTTATTTTTCCTGGTGTTTGGTTTTTAGTTTTGTCTTTCTATTTTTATTCCTTTACTCTAATGTCTCAATATATCTTTTCGATACAAACGTTTCATCTTTAATTTCGGCGGTGGACCTGTGACCCTAACAATTGAATAACAATTGAAGGTTATAACCTTCTTTTCGTGCTTATTCGCGTTTAGTACCTAAACTAGTTTTAGGAATCACGATCCATCCATCGAACATGAATCCGTTATCGACCAGATAGCAAAACTTGTCAGCCCCATTACTATATAAATACTAAGCCCCTTTAATCTTTAAATTAGGTTACCAGGAAGAAATCGCTCTGAGCTCGATTATATTTAATTTTTCCATTGTGATGTTTTTGCAAATATGTTCAGTGTGCCAAAAAGAGTAAATTCATTTTTTCATGATACATGCCTAAATTTCTGTAAATCGATGCGACATCAACAGTGCCTACTATTTTTTAAGACTGTTCCTCTTTGTAGTTGAGTGTTTTAATAGTTGACCACAAATATTGACTTTTACTGAATTAAGAATATTTACCCGGGATATTTCCACCCACTTTCCCACCACTGTGATTCCTGTTAGAGCCAGGACCTACAGCGGCATCCAGAATGGACAAGAGCTCAATCAGTGACGACTGTGTCAATTTTGTATGGAGATTAATTTTTTTTTGCTTTTGCCAGCATTATCGCCATAGTAAAAGTTGTTCATATTGATGAGCCCAATAAAGTTTCTAAGACCATTGCTCGGGGTCCTTTTACACGCAGTCCACAATAATTTTTCGCGATACATAAAGTGGTGGTACTCCGATGTCACCCTGAATATTACAAACATCAATAATGATTACAAAGTGAAACAATATACTACAGATACTTATATGTACATGTAGGTACTTAAACAATATAGGTAATTTTAAAAGCACAAAACCATAAGCCGATAACTCTGCACTGTAATGCACCACCCAAACGCTTATTGATGAGAGTGCGGCGATTTCGTGAAATAAATAGCTCAGTATTTATAAAGTTAAAGGTGCGCGAGCGCCGATCCGACCGCGCGATTGTTGGGGAATTCTTGTATCACTTGTAAAATACTTTATTGCCCTTCGGCCCTACTATTTGCCCCTTGTTGTCGGTGGGAGATTTCTCTGACAGGTGGTTTTTTTTTATATATCAAGAGGTTTGGCAATCGGAGTGTCGGATTGAATAGATGAGTTCAATTTCTTATAGGTTGCCTATCTATCAATACGTATTATAAAAAAGATGGATGCAAGAAGGTGGATGCGAGAAGCCGAGAACAGATCACAGTGGCGTGCAATTGGAGAGGCCTATGTCCAGCTGTGGGCAAATATGGGCTGATGATGATGAGTATAAGTCAAATAATTTGCGTTTTTGATCACAAATTTCATTGAACTATAACGTCTCATACATAGCCATCATAAACAAACATAGTTAGTAAAATTGTACCTGTATAGGTATTGTATGTGCAAAAATATTTAACGAAAACCTTCTCCTGTAAAATTTCTATTTTGTCGCTTACGATAAATCTATAATATACAAATTCATCGCAAAATTTAGAAGCAATTTAGCCAGTCTTCCAATGTTCGTTGACGTACCCGGACGGTTTTTACGGCGGGAAACATTTGAGTTTTTTTCCCCATAACTGAACGATTTTCTTTAAAAAAAAAAACGCATCCACGCCTTCTCTAGGGGACGTGAAGATCAAATTGTGAGATCTTTTGAGGTGTCAAATATCTGTCATTTAAACAAATTGTGGGTGTCGCTTCACTTGCAGTCTAGACTTGCAATCCGCCCTACGTTTAAAATAACGAGACAAGAATTTGGACAACATGATAGAGTGGAAGACAGAGAGCATATCTTCTGACCCTTACGGCGTAGCACTGTGTTGGATATTTGGATCCAAACTTTAAAGTAAAAATAAATAAATAAAATAACCCAACGTGACAGGGGGTGAGCCCAACGCCGTTATAGGGTTCACACACCTTGTGATGTGCGGGTTTCATCACGATGTTGTCCTTCACCGTACAAGCGTTGCGTTGCGTACATAGGCTCTGATAAAGAGTCCCATTGGTACACGTCCAGTAGCCGGACTCGAACCCGAGACCTCACGGCAACAAGTCAAGGATCCGACCAACTGAACCACAGACAGTTAATAAGACTGTTTGGCCCTAGCAACATAACATCAGAACAAGATTAAAAATCTAAGTTTAACGGAATGTAGCTTCGATCATATAGATACTATTGTGATCTAGAAGGCGGAAATGAAACCGAAAAAAATGTCCGCCATGAAAATCCCTCATTGCAGGGTCTGTATTTCTTCCAATACACACGGTACAAAGGCGACTTCCTACGGCAAAATAAAATGTTTGCCCGTACAGCTAGTAAATAAATTAATATTATAAGTCAGAGCGGTCATAGTTCGATACTATAGTCCACATTTGTTCGTCTAACATCGTCATAGTTATTCAACAGGCCGGCCATTCAAATCAGCCTGTATAGAAAAACATAACTTAACTATCAGCATAAGTTATATTAACACCTGCAGTTTAAGGTCGATATGGCCGTGAATATTATAAGACTTATTACCTTTTAAATCCGGTTTATGTTATTTTGTCCAACAATAATCGCGTTTACATCTTACTGACATTATGAACGTGAAAATATCTTTTGCTGCATGGAATAGATGTCCGCCTGTTAGCCTTTCAAGCGAAAACTACTAAATAAAATTTAACAAAACTTTAGTATCTTTGTAGTCATGTGAATACAGCGTTAAATCACAGCGTCTGTGGTCCAGTTGGTCGGATTCGTGACTTGAAAGCGCGGGTTCTAGTCCGGCTACTGGACGTGTACCAATGGGACTCTTTTTCAGAGCCTATGTATGTACGCATCGCTTGTTCGGTGAAAGACAAACGTGATGAAACCCGCACTCCACAAGGTGTGTGAACCCTATAACGGCCATGGGCTCACCCCCTGTAAAGTTTGGTTAAATACGCTTGGTGAACCGTGGGCATTTGCCTCTGTCTACCCCGCTTTGGGATTAAAAGGCATGATGTGTGTAGTGTTAAATCAAAAACGTTGGCGAAACTAGAGATTGTCACAGCCTATGATATCAAACAACTATCCAAAAGGAACAAACACTATTATTATTTCATCGACATAGCTCATCGTTTTAGCAAGCTGAAGTGGCAGTGGGCCGGCCATATTTGCCGTAGAACCGATGACGTTGGGGGAAACGAGTTCTCGAGTGGAGACCGCGTCTCGGCAAACGGAGTGTAGGACGCTCTCAGGCAAGGTGGACTGATGATATACGCAAGATGGCTGGCAGAAGCTGGATGCGGAAAGCCGAAAACAGATCCCAGTGGCGTGCAATTGGATAGGCCTATGTCCAGCAATGGATAAGTATGGGCTGATGATGGTGATGATGATGATGACTATTATTATTTATTTAATACTTTATTGCACTAAAAGTACAAACGGAGTACAAAATACTAATAATATCTACCAGTCAACCTCGCAACATGAGAGGACATAAGTGCGGGTCAGTATTATAAACATACACCAGTAAATTAAGTTACAATACAAAGAAAAAGAAGAAAATTTTACAGTGTGTACAAACGTTCACAGAAACTACACTATACGAAAAAAACGGAAAAAAAATCATCTCTTCAAACAACCTTACCGATCAGCTGATTGCCACTTTATTTGAAGATGTGAAAGTTTTAATGAATGAATGAACACTTTATTGTATACTAAAATATTACAATATATGGATGGACACTAATGACAATGGTAAGGTTACAAAAAATCGCTGATAGAGATTTCTTCCAGGTTACCTGTTTCGTTGACATTAAAGATACATGGAAATAAAATGGCAGGTACATACGTCAGGTTGTGCGCATGTCAACAAGTAAGGAGATGAAAACAAAAAAAAGCTATATATGCTATTTTGTTTACATTTTTGACATAAGGTTCCTTGGGGAAAGTTGTTTGATACCATGGACCGGATTTTCTAGAGTTTCCGCCTTATTAATTTGACGTTGTATATGTGTACCTACATATCGCAGTTAGAACAAAAGTGACACAAAACAAAATGTGTCATAAAAGATACAAAACTTAAATTACAAAATCGGCATGTTTCGTATTTGGTCCTTTTTGTTCTAACTGTGCGATATATGATTGATGTCATATATTTTTTTTAAGTAGACCATATGTTTTCTTATAATAAGCACTAATTGCACACATTAAAAAATAAAAAATTATTTCCGTTGATTTTATTAAGTTTGGTTGTTTTATTTTGGGTTTTTATAGTTAGTATAGTTAAACGTGAGTTTACAATTAATAAATAAATAAAGAATCACAGTAAATTACTCATGATTTTTATTTTACAAACTTTTTCATGCAAGATTCTGGGAATTTCTAGAAAATATTTAAAAAAGTCAATATCTCAAGAACCATTAATTTCCAACCATATATATGGAGGTTTATTTTATTGCATTTTAACTCCTCTATCACCCCATACCAGGAATACGTCGAGTTACAAGTAACCCTGTATATTTAGATTTTGTGACGTATATGCATAGATACATATCGCTAGGGGAAATTTCAATTGGCGTAAGGGACATTTTGGCGAAAATCAGTTTTTAATGCCATTATACTCAAAATTTTGCGCTCTATCGAACTGCATTCACAGAATTTCTCTATCGTTAAAAAAATGTCCGATACGACCCAACATTTTTCGACTCTTCGGCGCTAGATTTTGATAGAAAAATGGTGTAAATGACATCTCATACGAACTTTTATCGTAAGGTACACTATATGCAACCAATATAGGTCGTAAGTTACCTTAGTAAATGTATATCGAAGTTACGACCCAAACCAAAATCTATTTATAAAATCGAGTAAGGTCGTATCGGACACCATCCAATCGTGGTGTAAAGAATGTTTTGTTATACTGTGACTTATGTCCAGGACAAAACAAAAATAAAATAGTTCTTTCAATGTTAAATTATTTTATTCAGACAGCCACAAACATTGAAGTTGTTCAAATAAATTATTTATTGCCTGGACACACTTATATGCCAGTTGATTCAATGCACGCGATAATAGAAAGAGAAGTAAAAAAGTGACTGTGTGGAGTCCTAGTCAATGGCCAACATTTATGGAGTCTTCAAGAAAACGTATGAAATAAATGTAATGGAGTATAATGATTTTATAAACTGGAAAGAATACGTCAATGATACTTTCACAACAGCTTCTTTGAAGAAAATAGAATTGAAAAAAATGAGAATCGTAACTTTTAAGAAGAAAAATCCAAACGTAATAGATGTAAAATATTCGATGAAACCTGATGCTGAGTCTATTTCTGTTACGTTGAAGTTAGGTACAAAAAAGAAAACGAATGATGCAACAAGAGTAAAAAATCAAACCAAAAGAAAAAGACGTTAAAAGAATTAAAGAAAACGGAAACTACGAAAAACAAAAAGACACTAAAACAAAAAGAAATAGAAGAGGAAAATAAATCACCGATTGAAAAACCTGCACTCTATTCTTCCCGACTGCCAATATCAGAAGCTAAGTTTAAGGATCTAAAACGTCTGTGCGATGACCTTACTATACCAAAGCGATTTCACAATGACTACCTTAATTTGCCAGTTATAGGAAGTATCGTAGATACTTTGCCAGAAACCGATGAAGAGGATAATATTGATTTAGTAGATGAGTAATTCGAGTGATTCTTGAAACTTTCATGTCCACGTCGGCGTTGATCGTCGTGCTATGAATGTCTTTCTCATTACTTTACTGGATTCCTAAATACCAATGCAAACATACTTAATCGTTGTTTTAGTTAGCGCATTGACATCATTATGCATATGCGGGTGTAGGAGGTAGGTATAGGTTTATACGGTCAATGCTTATGATTTAATATTTGAGAATTTTTAGTAGGTTTACGTATGATAATTGTAAGGTTACCATTTTTATTTTGTTAACGGTTCTGGTGATGTTGATTATCAATATAAACTAAGACTAAAGTTAGACCTCGTTTTGTAATAAGGTCGAATATATTTATTAATTGTTTAGATTCTTAGATAGATGCAAATTGTTATGTAACTTTGGGCATTAAATTCTATCAGGGTTTTTTAATTTAAGTTCTGTAATTTTAAGATTTTATAATGCTGTTTGTTTATATGGCTGTTCAATCTGTTCATGGACAGTTGTTTGGAAGATCTGAAAGGTCGTGACTGGGGTCTAGATATGGGTGGTTTAATTCATCAAATGGCCTTTTATATGTTGACGATCAAAGCTTCTTTTTTTTGGCATACCGTCGGCGGTATGATTTTGCAGCAGATGAATTAATTGTATGAATGGAGTCATTGAAAGGAAGGAATGTAAAGTGAATATTGCTAGCAAGACGCAAAGTAATGGTAGTGAAAAATAATGAAAGGACAGTTTGTGAGTGCATGATTGACGGGGAGAAAGTTGAACAAGTGGATGAGTTTGTATATTTGGGATCTCTATTTACAAGTGATGGAAAGTTTGAAAAAGATATTGAAAGAAGAGTGAGTGCGGGTAATAAGGTTAACGGTGCCCTTCGCAGTGTTATGGAGAGCCAATTCATGTCGAAAAAGGCCAGATTGGCTGTCCATGACGCTGTACTGGCACCTACCTTAATGTACGGGAGTGAAAGTTGGGTATGGCAGAAGAAGCATAAAAGTAAAGTCAATGCCGTAGAAATGCGGTCATTGCGGAGCATGAAGGGCGTGACATTGAATGACAGGATAAGGAATAGTGTGATAAGGGAAAGTTGCGGTTTGAAGGAAGACGTAGTGACCAAGATTGAAAAGGCCATGCTTCGGTGGTTTGGGCATATGGAGAGAATGGATGAAAGTCGATTGACGAAAGAGATTTATATGGGTGATGTAATGGGCCGGGTGAGTAGAGGTCGCCCCACAAGGACATATGTTGACCAGATTGGTTATGTCCTGGCCGAAGGTGGCGTGAAAAGTACT
>SJJU01004959.1:0-13071 GCA_012932125.1 Conopomorpha cramerella
TTATTTAATTAAAATAACATAATGGCGATGGTTTTATGCCCTTTCACGCTAGGTTAAGTACGCTTGGCGAACCGTGGGCATTTGCCTAGCATGTGCCTCTTGTCTACCCCGCTTTGGAGTTAAAAGGCGTGATTTTTTTACCTATTTTAAAGATACTGAAAATGTTTAATAGAGCTGATCACAAATTAGGATATCCTGACGCGGAATGACTGATGATACTTAAAAATAATGTTTTGGCTCTCCTTACACCGCGGAAAGCACCGTTGACCTTATTATCCGCTCTCACTATTAATTAAATATTGTTATCAAACTTTCCATCACTTGTAAACGGAGTTGCCAAATATTCCACTCCAGTATATTTTAATATTCTGGAGTAAGTATTACTGCTTTGCTCTTGCTAGCATTTACTTTATTTTCATTTGACTTTGATAAAAAGAAAAAAAGGAGTAGGTTCTCAATTAGTCGGTATATTTTTCTGTTTGCTACCTCACAACTTTTGAGTGGATAAAACGATTTGGATGATTATTTATTTTCTTTGGAAGCTGGTGCTTCCCGTTTGGTCCTATTTAGACGTGGTTCAGTTCTAACACTGACATCCACGAGTAAACCGCAAAACTGTAAAATTTTACTGGTCCGTTTTTTTCTGTTAAGTAGCTAAAGCCCTCGTGTTGTGTTATGGTCTGTTCTTTTTTCTTAAGTTATTACATAGTTATATTGCATGGGAATAAAAGGCTCATTATAATAATTGTAAGTAAAACTTCTTCTCCTGTTAAATACTTAAGAACCTCTCAAGTTATTATTTCTCTTCAGTACAGAATAAATAATCAGAGGTAAGAAATGTAAATTATTGAAAATTATAATGTAGTTTTTGTTTGTTTCGAAACATTTCTGTTGAATTATTAACACGGTTTTTATAGCATTGTAACCAACCATAACAATAAATCATACCTCATTCCAAACTTCGAAGTTCAGCATTCGTCAATCTGAAACGAAACAAAACTGAAATTAGTAAAAAAAATAAAATTAACAAAATGCAAAAGTTTCACAAGAAAACTTCGTATTTCGACGCCACAAATACTTTTCATTTGCAAAGTGGCTTTGGTTCAAAGCAACTTTGAACAAGCGTAAAATACATTTTACCATTTCACGTTTTCGGGTGGAAAAACGATACTGCGCTACCGAAAATGAACTATTACTAAAATAGATACGTTTTCTGCACTAATTATGGTTGTTTTTTATTTGCTAATTTGAAACTTTTCGTTTTAAAGCTAAGTCGAATGCATAGCTTTTATTAAAATATTTGTCAGTGTCCGCACATACTGTTTCAACTTTAGTAATATTCTAAAAGCATTCGAGAACTGTGGCAAGTACTTAAATATTGAATTCTCTAAATCATAGTTCAAATGAAGTTCAAAAAGGTTTGTCTATATGGTATAACCACGAGATGCTCTGAAATACTAGTCATGAATCATAAATCAATATATAATATAAACTTATTATTAATATTGTATAATAAATTAATATAATAGAATGAAAGCACTGTTAATAAGGTATAATGGCAAAACACCGTTGGCCTCGTCTGCTAGTTAAGAATAAAACAGCGTTCAGATCCATTACTAAGAGCTGGCATTCGCTAGTGTATTGTCTGTGAATAAACCAACAGCATGACGTATCAGTTTTTTATAAATACAGAGTGATTGTTGTCATTCTCCGATGACAGCCACGTGGGATACAAATCGTTTGACTGTCTGACCTGTTTGCGTAAAAAATATGCTGTATTAGTCCAATTGCATTAGTTCAGGTCTTATTAATTGATCTGTAAACTATGTTGTAGGTTCTGAACAATATTCAGAAGGTACTCAAACTTCAACATAAACGAAATGTTTTACTGGAATGTCTAAACATCACTACGTCTGCAAACAAGAACTCAAGAGCATAAAACAAGTAAAACATCAGATTTGTATCGGACTAAATTGCTACGCCGGCGCTACGAGAGTGCTACGAGCTTTTGTCGCATCGACTACGCCGTAGCACACGGCAGTTAAGCCGAGCGTAGCTTTTGACGTTTCAATGCTGATTGAATTGCGATCTTGTGAAACGAAACGGAAGATTTTTCGTTTCCTGTTTCAGTGGGTAACAACAGGTACTTATTAATAAAAGTCACGTAAACAAGGGTAGACCCTGTCTAAAGTCATTTAAACTGTTAAATAATGTTACTAGGTTTTATCTTTCCTTGTCATTAAGACAGAATTGTTTTAATATTATAGTTTCAAGCAGAGATTATAATAATTTAGAGATAAATTATACACACACTTAATAAATTTTGCAACGAGTAATCGGTCGATAAACGAATAACCATGTATACTTTAAGAAACTGGGGGTAAAGTCAATCAAATTAATTATAATATCCGATCACTGCACCGATCAGATCAGATCAATAGATAATCCCTTTGCGAAATATTTGCAGCCTTCTCATAACTTACAGGGATCGTAGATCAGACTCATATGTCATTTGTAGTAGATGTTTTGAAGTGCCATTAACTGCGAAACCATTCATTCTTTGAGGCGATTCTCGAAGATTTACTTCTGAAAAGGACACCCCCAATGGCTGTTATTGCGTGTGCCTACTTAGGTTATATCAGAGTTTCTTCAACTGTTGTGAAATGCGATCATTATTCGACTTATATTTACAAAACTTTGACTTTGTCTTGAGTTGGACTATATTTTTTTACCGGCGGATAGAATACATGTGTCACCACCCGAGCCCAACCTCCCCGTCGTGGGGGTCGTAAGATGCGACCGAGGGAACTCTCCGGGGGACGAGCAGCAGCTCTCTCTGTGGGCTAAACCACAACACCACTGCGATCACCAACCCGTGGTGGTGGCGATTTTTGGTATGTGTCCCCAAATGATCATGGAAATCATTCTCATTCAGCATTGGACGTCATGTGGCTGCGGATGTTAATATTTTTTACGTGTATGAAAGAATTAGGATACTTAAATTACGAAAAAAAAAAATATTTGAATAAGTGTCACTCCGTCCGAAAACAGATCACAGTGGCGTGCAATTGGAGACGCCTATGTCCAGCAGTGGACAAGTATGGGCTGATGATGATGATGATGAAGTGTCACTCGTCATAAAAAAACCTTACATTAGACAACACTATAATGGAGAATTTTCTTTGACGTTTTTCTGACATTTCTCCGCCCGAAAATCTGTCAGAAAAACGCCAACGAAAATTCTCCATTAAGAACTTCTTACACCAAAATATACACATTTTGTTGCAATAAATTAAAAAATACAACTCAAGAATTAGATAATTGTATCCAGTACTAAATTAATTGTGTATTTCAAGACCAGACAAGACCATTTGATTGATGTGGAATATTAAGAGATGTATTGATGTAGAAGAGGCGAAAAAGGTTTGCCAGGATCGAAATAAGTGGGAAGAATACCAGCGTGACGTATGTATAAGGAATAATATATGAGTTCGTATGTGCCCTGCCCCTCTATTTAAGACTTATACCAAATACATATACTTAGCTATAACACATAATTGAATGCTTGTTCCTACGATGACAACGTTAAGCTGGTAAGAGGTCGTAAAGTTGCCTTAATTAAATCACACTTGATTCCCGGCACGTAATAGTCTGTCTATTGTAGATTGGATACAAAATGACCTCCATCATTAATAGGAGAGAGCTTGAAACATGAAACATAAAGAGAACTTCAACTCGGAAACTATAAAAATATGAGAATTATGATTGTATTTATTTTATACTTAGATGAATTGTCTCATCATTATCAGCCATATGAAGTCTACTGCTGGACGTGGGCCTCTCCCAATGATGCCCATAATCATTTGGAGGTAATGGTAATAATCGCCACAGTTGGCAGGCGGGTTGGTGATCGCAGTAGCGTTGTGGTCTAACTCACAGAAAGCGCTGCTGCTCGACCTCTGGAGAGTTCCCTCGGTAGCCTCGCTGCAAACCCTGGAACTGGAAAAATTAGGCTGGGGTGGTGAGACGTGTATTCTATTCGCCGTTACCACACGTAAAAAAACTCCGTACCAACAAAGCCGCTGGCTCTACAAAGCTTATTACAGGTAAGGCTATTTGAACGGGTTACTCAGTATTTGACGTACAATGAAGAAGTTAAGTTATGTATAACACCACGGTATAGCACCATCATAAACAGTAAAACATGGTTTCGAGGTAACCCAAAGCTTCGATGCAAAAGTCGATAACTTAAGGCCGATTTACATACATGGATTATCTTTTAAACGACTTCAAAAAAGGAGTTTTTGTCGATTCGACCGTTAGTTTTTTTATTTGTTCGCGGATACCTTGGTCGTTTATGGATCGCTTTTGATTATTATTATTATCAGGCAAGTATAGGTCGATGATGACGAAGAATGTATAATCTCCTACCCAAATAATGTATTTTTCGAAAAATCTCTTATTCTTGTTAGTGTCAAATCGTTAGTCGAATTAGTGAACAGACTATAGAACGCCATATTGATACAAAACTTTGACAGATAGATACAAACAAAGTTCTCAGCATCCAATGCAGTGCGGATAACAAGATTGGAAGTTATTGACTGCTACTCTCTCCAAATCTCCCCAAACTCTCTTGATAGACAATATTTGTCGCAGTGGAAATCTACCCCAACATTTATCTCGATCGTAGGTACCCACATGCACTACGCGCGCACATGGAGGATTTAGCATCAAAAGCTTTCACTAGACCAATTTCACGAGACCCTTTGCAACCTGTATTTAGGTTCTGAGTCGAGGCTCTATTGGATATAAATCAATCACATAGTCAGCTGTAGCTGCATGTGGATCCAATGATGCGGGAATTCAGGATTTGTTGAAACCGTTTGGATACTGTGTCTAAGCGGTTTTATTGGCTACTGGCATTGCCCATCGTTTCGTTTACGTGGAATTAAACTTTTTTTTTAATTTTTTGTATTCTATTTTGGTCATGCAAACTTAAAGTCTAAGTCAGCCGAACTTTTCGAACGACGTCATACAGGGTTTATTTTCAATATTTTAGGGAGCGTCTGTGGTCCAGTTGGTCGGATCCTTGACTTGTAACCGGGAGGTCACGGGTTCTAGTCCGGTTACTGGACGTGTACCAATGGGACTCTTTTTCAGAGCCTATGTACGCAACGCAATGCTCGCACGGTGAAGGAAAACATCGTGATGAAACCCGCACACCACAATGTGTGTGAATCCTATAACGGCGATGGGCTCACCCCCTGTCACGTTAGGTTAAATACGCTTGGTGCAGTCTGTCGGATTTGCACATCGCTAAGCACAACAATTATACATTATCAAGGCAGACGTCCATACGAAAACTGGCCCAAAATTAGACTATCCTGCCCCACCCGCCATATTTTTTAAGTAAACGCGCACTGACATGATATTAAATGTTTAAAACGGGTATTTAACGGCTCTCGGAGAGGCGAAAAGTGGACTGCGGAGGCTCGATTTGCCACGCTGAATGTTTGTGGAGGATGGGACAGTAAGATTGATGAAGTTTGCAAAGTGATGAATGATAAGAATATTGATTTAATGTGTGTGAATGAGACGAAGCGAAAGGGTATAGACAGTACCACGCATGGCACGTACTCTGCGGATTGGTCGGGAGTGCCGCATTGCCAGCGTGCATGCCAAGGCGTTGGTCTTGTCTTCTCAGAGCGAATGGCTGTTTGTTTGAAGAGCTACGAATGCGTGAACCCCAGACTCATATGGGCGAGACTCAAAGTTGGCATAAAGCACTTGTTCGTGTTGGGTGTATATGCACCGGACATGTCTAAGCCACTTAGAGAACGCGAAGAGTTCTCGGAGAATGTCAGGGGTGTGCTGTCAGAATGTAAGAGAAATGAGTTGATCATAGCACTAGGGGATTTTAATGGAAAAGTGGGTATACAGCGTGATTTGTATGAAAGTGTTCTGGCCTTGTTTGGTGATGAAAGAGTGAACGAGAACGGTGAGAGCCTTCTCGAGATATGTATGGAGTGGGACCTTGCTGTGACAAACACCATGTTTGATCACAGGAAGATCCACACGTATACTTGGCAGCGGTGTGTAGATAGAAGTATGATTGACTTTGTGATTGTGGATGGACGACTGAAGCAGCATGTGCTTGACACTAGGGTTTATCGTGGTGCTAATGTTGGGACCGAGCATTATTTGGTTGTCAGCCGAATTAGTGGTTTGTTCCGAGGTTGGCGTCATCGGGCTCCTGTTGTCAACACAGGCTTGCAAAGAATAAAAGTTGATCAACTCCGGAAGGATGACGTGAAAGAGGAGTATGAATCAATGCTGAAAGAAAAACTCAGTATAGTGAATGAAGAAATAAGAGAAGATGAGATAGATAATGTATGGAATGTTTTTAAAAATGGTATTGTTGAGATAGCCACTGAGGTATGCGGGGTGCGAAAGAGGAAGAATGTCTCCAGAGACTGTGAGCTCTGGTGGGATTAGGAAGTAAGCAAGAGTGTGAATGAAAAGAAAAAGGCATGGATGGATGTGTTGGCCATGAGAGCCAACACCCAAGCAACTAATGTGGATGAAAGTGAAAGAAAAATGTCGCAATATAAGTGTTTAAAGAAGAGAGTGAAAGAACTGATAGTACGTAAGAAGATTGAGTTAAAAGAGCGGAATGAAAAGAGGTTCTCTGACAACTTCCAAAATAATATCCGGCTATTTTGGAAACTAGTCCGGTCAGCCAGAAGTAAGTCAGAGAATCATAGCATGAAAGCAATTAGAGATAAGGATGGAAAAAATTTGAATGTAGAAAGTATGGTTGTAAGAAGATGGAAGGAATACTTTGAAAATTTGTTTGAATGTAGCACCGCGTCGACTTTGGTTGATGCGGTTAATATGGATGGGGGAGAGAATAAAAGTGAGATACATATGAATGAAATTTTCAAGGCTATGAAAGGAATGAAAAATGGAAAAGCGGCTGGGTATGATAGGATTTCGCTGGAGATGCTGAGGGCTGGTGGTGCGGTGGTGGCGAATCTGCTGTACCTTATTTTTAATGCATGTTGGCGATACGGCCGAGTACCAAGTGATTGGTGCAAAGCCGTAATCGTCCCACTGTATAAGGGTAAGGGTTCACAGCAGGATTGCAAACATTACCGAGGAATCAGCCTTCTTAGTATCGTCGGCAAAATGTATGCAAAAGTGGTGATCGAAAGGGTAATACGTGAGACTGATGAAAAAATCTGGGATGTACAAGCTGGTTTTAGGAAGGGAATGGGATGCACCGACCAAGTCTTCTCTTTGCGCCAGGTGACGGAGAAGTTTTTTGCTAAAAACCAAAAGGTTTTCTGCGCTTTCATGGACTTAGAGAAGGCTTATGATCGGGTACCCAGGAATGAGTTGTGGACCTTGCTGCTGTCCCGGTTCAGGTTGGACAGGACCTTGGTACGGGCTTTGAAATCATTTTATGATGATTCCAGTGCCTGTGTCAGGGTAAACGGGACCTACTCAGACTGGTTTGGCATCCATAGAGGTGTCAGACAGGGATGCGTAGCGTCTCCGTGGCTGTTCAATCTGTTCATGGACAGTTGTTTGGAAGATCTGAAAGGTCGTGATTGGGGTCTAGATATGGGTGGTTTAATCATCAAATGCCTTTTATATGCTGACGATCAAGTTCTTCTTGCACCGTCGGCGTATGATTTGCAGCAGATGATTAATTGTATGAATGAGTCATTGAAAAGGAAAGGAATGAAAGTGAATGCTAGCAAGACAAAAGTAATGGTAGTCGAAAATAATGAAAGGATAGTTTGTGAGTGCATGATTGACGGTGAGAAAGTTGAACAAGTGGATGAGTTTGTTTATTTGGGATCTCTATTTACAAGTGATGGAAAGTTTGACAAAGATATTGAAAGAAGAGTGAGTGCGGGTAATAAGGTTAACGGTGCCCTTCGCAGTGTTATGGAGAGCCAATTCATGTCGAAAAAAGCAAGATTGGCTGTCCATGACGCTGTACTGGCACCTACCTTAATGTACGGGAGTGAAAGTTGGGTATGGCAGAAGAAGCATAAAAGTAAATTCAATGCCGTAGAAATGCGGTCATTGCGGAGCATGAAAGGCGTGACATTGAATGACAGGATAAGGAATAGTGTGATAAGGGAACGTTGCGGTTTGAAGGAAGACGTAGTGACCAAGATTGAAAAGGGCATGCTTCGGTGGTTTGGGAATATGGAGAGAATGGATGAAAGTCGATTGACGAAAGAGATTTATTTGGGTGATGTAATGGGCCGGGTGAGTAGAGGTCGCCCCAGAAGGACATATAAAGACCAGATTGGTGATGTCCTGACCGAAGGTGGCGTGAAAAGTGATCGAAACCGGAGGTCATGTATGAAAAGATGTATGAATGTAGATGAAGCGAAAGGGGTATGTCAGGATCGTGACAAATGGAGATCTGTAGTCTCTGCCTACCCCTCTGGAAGACAGGCGTGAAGTGTATGTATGTATGTATGTAAACGGGTATTATAGCGCGAAGATTAACTCAAAGATAAGCATTCAGCTTACCGTTCGTTTGTTTGCCGACGTTTCGTACACAAGTTACATAGTGTCGTGTCGCTATGTCACTATGTTTTCTTATAGAAACTTGCAAATCAAACGAATTGGTAGGTACTGGATAATTATGGGTTTAATTAAAGTTATAAACGTAAAAGATACAAATTATAGCGTCTGATCTGGCAGTGCAAAAAGAATATAATAAAACGTAGGGTAGTTGTCCGAGTCGCGGAGCGTGACGTCACGATGACGCGGACGGTGTTACAAGCGCATACGAATATTGGCGCGAACATCTTCCCCCGCGGTGAAAGCACTCCGTGCTTTTGCCCGTTACATCCATGTTAGTCAGAATCAGCAATCAGAGGGCAGAGGCGTGTCAGGGGGCGGCGGATGCATCCCTTGGTAGTGGCGATGTCGGCAACTCGGGTTATATTGTCTGGCCCAGGATATAGGCGCGTTACTCTTCCCATTTTCCAATCTAGGGGCGCCGTGTTGTCTTCTTGTATGATTACCAAGTCGTCGACCTTCAGTGGAGCCCGGTTTGTCCTCCATTTGGAGCGCTGCTGGAGCTCGCTCAGGTACTCTCTCTGCCATCGTTGCCAGAAGTGCTGGCGTGCTTGCTCGAGCCATTGGTACCGACGCAGGTAGCCTGGGTTGCAGTCGTCGAGGGCCTGGGGAGAGAGGGGCGTCGTCAGGAGAGGACGGGAGAGGGCACAAAGGGCGGCTATTCAATATGGCCTCGATTTGTGCAAAAATAGTGGTCAGCTCTTCGAAAGTAAGGTGCATGTTGCCAACTATTCTTTTTAAATGATATTTCGCGGATTTTACCCCAGCTTCCCAGATACCTCCAAAGTGAGGAGCGTAAGGAGGAGAAAATATAAATTTTATTTGTTGATCAATAGAAAAATCACTGATATCTTTTTTATTTGAGGATAGGAATCGGCCAATTTCTTTAGCGGCGGCAACAAAGTTACGGCCGTTATCACAGTATACTTCACTCGGCTTCCCTCTACGGGATATAAACCTACGCAGAGAGAGAAGAAATGCATCTTTGGATAAATCACTAACGGCTTCTAGATGTACACATCTATATCGCATACAAACAAATATGCATAGATATGATTTTATAGTTCTAGCCCCCCTTCCCCTCTTGTTAATAGTGATGAATGGTCCGGCGAAGTCGATACCTACTGTTTGAAAGGGGTACCCGGGGTTAACTCTGTGAGAAGGGAGGTTGCCCATGAGTGGGCGCAAGGTCCGGGCCTGCAGTCGGCGGCAGCGCACGCACTCGCGCGCCGTGCGGCTGGCCAGCCGTCGGCCGCTCATAGGCCACACCTTCTCTCGGATTAGCGATAACAACAACTGGGGTCCAGGGTGAAGGTTCTCTATGTGCTCATGGCGAAATATCAATTTAGTTAAATGTTGATTTGAGTGTAGCAATATAGGATATTTTTTGTCAAAATTATAATCGGAGGATAGGAGTCTCCCCCCCACTCGAATCAAACCATCCTTAAAAAATGGAGATAAGCTTGATAGGTTAGATTTGACACTTATCTGTTTGTTTTTGGAAAGGCAATCATACTCGCTTGGAAAGGAAAGTTTTTGAGAAATTTTACATAAAGCAAAAAAACCTTTATCCAATTCGTCTAAAGTAAGTTCATCTGTAGTCCTTTTGTTAGGATATTTACAATTGTTAGCAAATCTTAATAAGTACGCTACAACACGTGTAATTTTTTTTAGAGAAGAATATTTATCGAATTGGATGCACGATTGTTCTTGGTATGTGTCAACTATGGTGCACTTTATCTCTGGAAGGCCTTCATGACTCATAGCCAATGTAGGCCACTGAGTTTCAGGTAAGTTCAAAAATTCGGGACCATTCCACCATAATTGGGAATTTTTCAACTTAACGGGATCACACCCGCGTGAGATTAAATCAGCCGGATTGTCATTGGTGCGTACGTGTCTCCAGTCTCTGGTGTTTGTTAACTCTTGGATTTCTACTACCCGGTTGGCAACAAACGTTTTTAAATTTTGTGGCGTCGAATTTAACCACCCTATGACGACTGTAGAATCGCACCAATGACAGACACGATTAATTTGGCATCTAAGTGATTCGAGCACAGTCCGTGTAAGATGTGCAGCAAGCAAGGCACCACATAGCTCTAGTCGGGGTATAGTAGTTGGTTTGACCGGAGCTACACGTGACTTGGCACACAGCAAATGGACAGTTATTTGTCCACTGGGGCTAACTGATCTTAAATATATACAGGACCCGTAGGCACTTTGAGATGCATCACAGAAAGAGTGTAATTCAATAGAGACAGCGTGTGAACAAAGCACGAATCTTTGAATCTTCAAAGAGTCTAGTATAGGTATTGTTTGTAGAAATTGTTTCCATTCTATCTGGATTGACTGGGGAACCGGTTCGTCCCAATCAAGATTAGCACTCCATAAGCGCTGCATTATTAACTTAGGTATGATTATAGATGGGCTTAGGCAACCCAAAGGGTCAAATATTTTAAATGAAATAGACAATATGTTTCTCTTAGTAACTGGCACAGAAATAGAGGGAACATGAAACGGAAATTTAAACTCGTCAGTGGCTGGACTCCAACGTAGACCTAAAGTGTTTGTGGTTTAGCTAATAGTGAGTTCATCACACTTATAACTGTTCAAAGATTGCATAAAATTTGAGGAATTAGATCTAAATTTTCTTAAGTTCAAACAGCCCTTTTGCAGTGACTCACAAACCTTTTCATGGATAGATTTAAGCTCATTTTCATTGTTACAACCCGTCATCAAATCGTCGACGTAAAAATCATTTTGGATAATACCTTTTATCCGTTTATCACCTGAATTTTCGCCTAACTCCCACAGAACTCTTGTGCTCAAAAAACTGGAGCTAGCGAGTCCATACGTAACTGTGTTGAGACGTATTGTTTGAAGTGGCAGGGATTCATTTTCTCTACAAAGAATCAATTGTAGATTTCGATCTTCATCATGGAGTGTTATGTTTCTATACATTTTTTCAATGTCCCCACAGAGTACATATCTATAGGAACGAAATCGCAAAAGAATAGAAAACAATGAGCTTTGAATGTTTGGACCGACCATTTGTAGGTCATTTACGGAGAACCCTGAGGAAGTAGCAGCGGATCCATCAAACACGACCCGTATTTTAGTTGATTCGCTTTCAGCCTTAAAAACGGGGTGATGAGGTAGATAATAGCATGTGTCAATAGTATTATCAACAATGGAGGCATGCTTTAAATCTAAATATTCTTTTATGAATGCAACGTAGGCGTCCTTTATCTCAGAGTGCTTGCGAAATCGCTTTTCCAGATTTAAAAAGCGTCTTCGAGCGGCGCGATAGGAATCACCTAAACAGTCGGGGCTATCCAGTAGGGGTAGTCTAACAATAAACCTTCCGTCTTTAGATCTACTGACAGTCTCCTTGAAATGGTGTTCACATGCCTTTTCAATTACACTGACAATAGGTTTCTGAGGCAATGACTCAATCTCCCAAAATTTTGAAAGTTCATGGTGTAAACTTTCGGTTGGATATCCAACTAAATTTGTGTGGAAACATGAAATATTTGACTGAGTAGCATTCAAGTTCGGACCACCCATTTCATATGGCATGGAACCAGCAACGACCCAACCCAGCTTACTGCCTATTAACTTGGGCATATTAGTACCCAAGGAACGTTGTTTACCATCAAACAGATCCCATAAAATGTCGGCACCAAATAGTACTTCAACAGGTGCAGGTTTATTGAATTCTGGATCTGCAAGTATAAGATTAGGTGGGATGTTGAGTCCTTTTGTCAGAACTTCCGATTTAGGTATATTGCCAGTTACTTGATTCAATACGAAGCATGACGTTGAAAATGTGAATGTATTAGTAATAGAGTTAAATTTCACTGAACATTGCTGATGAATTTTTCCGGAATTAGTGTTATTAATACCTAGCACCGATATAGGATTTATTGTAGTAGAAGCTAGCCCAAGTCGTTGTTTCAGAGATGAACTAATAAAAGAAGATTGGCTTCCACTGTCTAATAGACAACGAACCCTTTTAGTTTGTTTAGTTATGGGATTAATAACATCTATCATAGCAGTCGATAAAAATACTTGCGAGGATTGAGAGGCGTGATTAACTAATATATCGCTAGATTGAGCCTCATTTGACTTATTGAAAGGCGTAACTTGCTCGTCTTCGACCGATGTGCGATTATTTGAGTTGGAATACTCATTATGTAGCATAGTGTTATGCTTATGCTTACATATGCGGCATGGCCCTATACGACATGAGTAGTTAGAATGACCGGGGCGTAGACAGTTAAGACATAATTTGAGTCTCGTAGCTGCGGTACGTCGATCTCTCACGGATATGGCAATGAATTTTTGACAGTCGTAGATTTTGTGATCTGCTTTACAATAGGCACACTTTGGCGCCGACGTAGAGGTCGATAAAGAATAAGATTTAACGAACCTTTTATGGTTTGGCTGATGAGACATGGG
>SJJU01004962.1:0-16939 GCA_012932125.1 Conopomorpha cramerella
ACACTAAAAGAAAGCTACGTTTTTTCAAGCGAACATAGGCTACTTTTTATATTGTCTAATTACTTTTTATTTGGCTTTAAATATTGTAAATAAAAAATTAAATACATTTTGTATTGTATCGCCATTGCACCCGTGCGAAGCCGGGACGGGTCGCTAGTATATTTTATAATGTAGATAACCTGTTAAACTGTATAAGAACGTTGATCATCCAAGCATTTTAGGAAACCCGGAAGTGTTCCGCAAGTTATTTACTGTACTTGGACTTGTAATCAGAAGGTTGTGGGTTCAAGTCTGACCGATCATACTTGTACCTAATGGATTTGTTTGCACGCTACATAACGTTTTTACGGCGATGGCGAAGGAAAACATCGTGATAAAGCCCGCATGCCATAAGATGTGTACATACGCTTGGTTGAACCGTGGGAATTTGTTTAGCAAGTACTGTTCTCTACAACACTTTGGGATTACAACTACTTATTTTTTACTATGAAGATATATAAAAGTGCTTGTTGCATCGCTCTGGCAGCGCCATATAAATGTTCAAATAGTAGTTTTCGTTTTTATTTTTTAAATGTGCTAGTGGACTCGACCGGCGTTGACCTGTCTTAACTATTAATATGAATATCTAGGGTGGCCTGTGCCCAGTAGTGGATTTCATTTTTTTCTTTCATAAGAACCTGCTGCCATTAATAAGCATAACAAAGAAAGAATTAGCGAAATCGGTCTACCCGTTCCGGAGTTATGACATGACAACGAAAAGTGGCTTTGATTTTTATATGTATAATAGATAATTGGAGAGCCGAAGTAAAATTACTTTTATTTATTTAGCTTCTGTCGTTTACATTTAAAACATAATGTATGTTTCACAGACTTAAATCAATATTTGGAGATTCAAAAAGGACGCCAACAAAGGACGACCTAACCAAGATGGAGTACTTGGAGAGGGTGTTAAAGGAGGCAATGCGACTGTACAGCCCTGTGCCTCTCATGATGAGGGTCACTGACAAAACTATTAAGTTGTGTAAGTTCCTAGTTTAAAATTGTGTGATATCTTATACTAGTTTAATGTGCATCTCCTTTGAAGAGTACAAAGAGATTTTACCTACCCTACGGCATACCCACCTATGCTTAAATAGGTATCCCGGGACATTTCACACACGGTCACCTGACCACAAACTAGACTTCCCTGTACTATCGTTGCCAGAGACTAATAATATAAATACATAAATAATTTTAAAACACCCAGACCCGAACAAGAAATGTCTCGGCTCATTACTAAAGGATTATGTGCTCCATCGTAGACTACGTCTTAACATCAAACAGCAGGGTGGTCAAACGGTTGTTCACTTAAAAAAAAAAAAATAAACCTACCTTTCAATCAAACCTACATTTGAAAAGAACTCGCGACCGTTTTGCTAGAGGCAGGCTTCCTAACCATAAGTCTATTTATGCAGTTTATAAGTAGTAGGTACACCACCACGTAAATCTAAAAAAAAAACAACATTCAACCGATATTTTATGCCAGTTCCTATTTACAGTTCAAATTAGAACCTATAATTACCTAAATTAAAATTACAATTATCCCTTTCAGCTGGCTACGACATTCCAGCTGGCATCGACTGCATCGTAAGCCCCTTCATGATGCACCGTTCCAAGGCAGTTTGGGGTCCCGACGCAGAGGAATTCGATCCTGACAGATTTCTGCCGGAGAACAACGCCAAAAGACATCCCTGTGCTTACATGCCCTTCAGCCATGGCACACGGAATTGTATCGGTAAATATATTCATGAAAAACCACACTTGGTTTCACTATTGGTTAATACTTAGATACCTAGTTTCAGTAAGTAATCCAGAGTATTTTTAAAGTAAGAATGGAAATGTGTGGTAAATATTAAATAAACACCTTCTTGTTCTAACTAAGTACCCACGTATGTTCCTCTTGAGTTGAGTACCTACCTACTTTTATCCCCTTAATGTCGACAGGCATGTAGAGGCCGACAAGCATTTTTTGGCGCGTGAGGCCTGAATTTTCAATGTGATTTACTGCCACTCCCGTATGCCAGCTCTTTGGAGCAATATCTGGAAAACAAGACTTGATTGGGTTAAATTTGGATGCCAAATGTTCCTTGTATCTTTTGCTGTTTTTTTTATGTAGCTAAGTTTCATTGTCTGATTTCTCATACAATTTTCTTGATTCCAGGACGGCATTTCGGCATGATGATAATGAAGAGTATCGTATCTACAGTGCTGCGCTCCTACCGCGTGACGTCACGAGGCTGTGACAGACTAAAGATCGAGATCATCCTTTTCCCTGTCCCCGGACACATGATCACTATTGAGCCCAGATAGTGAAAAAAAAACAACGAACCGACCGACATATTCAAAAAATTTTTTGCCGCTATTTTCTGTTTAAATGTTTTTAACTTTTTTTTCTTGTATGACGCGCTTGGATAAAGGTTGTTGTAGACAAGTAAATTATTTGGTTTGAAAAGTGCAATAACGTTTACTAAAAAGTAAATACTTAGGTATATACTTACCTATAGGTATATAGTACAATGTGGTGACTCGTACAAAACTAGTTGTGAGAAAAAGAAAGAAAAAATATATTTTACTTATCTAGGGTTGCATATTTGCATTTTTATCGAAAATGTTTGATGTAAGTATTTAAAAAGCAGGTCAACTTAGCGTCAAAACTACAAACGAAGGGTTCTGTACTGTGTATTTTTAAATAGATTTTTGGTAGAGGGAGTCCTTTATTTTTTCTTTATCCGTAACTTCGTTATTGGTTGCTGTAACAGCAAAGATAAAACATATTCTGAGAAAATGTTGTATATTTAGTAGGTAACTTACTGTTTATATATTTAGTTCGCCGAGTGAAAGGCCGTGTGTGGCCTTAATGAGAATGTATGTGAAAATGTGTTTTTTATCTATACCAATATTATAAAGAGGAAAATTTTTATTTTTTGTTTGTTTGAATTGAATAGGCTTCGAAACTACTGGACAGATTTGAAAAATTCTTTCACTGTTGGTAAGTTACATTATTCCTGAGTAACGTAGGCTATATTTTATCCCCAAATTCCCACGGGAACGAAAAAAAAACGCGAGTAAAACCGCGCGGTAGAGCCAGTTCATCAAACTCTGGCTTCCTTATCATGGGATCACCTTCAAAATATAAAGAATATATTTTTCCAACAAAATAAAAATCATCAAAATCGGTTCACAAACGAAGAAGATATCCGCGAACAGTCCTTTTTTGAAGTCGCTTAAAAATAATTGAAGGCAAGTAGACACGTAGATCAAGTCCGTACAGTGCCGGTAGGCATAGTAGAGAAGTGGAATCGCAATAAAACTTGGGATTGTTACGCCAAGTTACAGATCAGGGGCCAAGTCTGCTATATTCGCGTAGTTGTATCGCTCTGGCATCGCAGTGGAAAACAGTGTGCATCACTGTTTTGCTTAGGAAGATTGTACATCGTTTCCCGCTACGATGCATGAACGATGCAACTACTAGAGTGTAATAGTAAGTACACTATTAGATCTCAAGAACAAGGTTTGATTACCTACCTACAAATCGTCAAATTGACAAAGTCGTCCCAGTTAATATTAGATATGTAAGGTAGCCAAGTTATTTCAGATAGCAGCTTCATTATATAGAAGTATATTCATTCACAAACTGCATAGGTTTGTTGTTGTTGGTGTTGTGTCCCTATCAGTGCAGGCAGAGGGCTTTGGTTTGCAAATGTCGTTTCAAATGTCGCCTAAGTTTCACCTCAGCAGCCCCCATAATAAACAATATTTGCATTACCGTAGCGCCATCTACAAAATAAATATTAACTTTGCTACTTGCCACCCGATGGCGCTAGTACCGCAGTAGTGTAGTGTTGTACCCAAGATTATCGGTATTTATTAGAAATCGAATCTGATAGATTCATATTATGTATAAGCAATAAAAATATGTAGAGATCTCTAACGAAAACAAATCATGTGCTAAGAAAATATTTATAGTGAAAAGCCGACGAAAGCCAGGTACCCATATCTCGGAATAGAGAAAATCGGTAAAATATGTATGTTTTCAATGACATTTAAAAAAACCTGTCCCATCACTATTTATTGAAACATGGCGTTTGGTTGGCTAGCGTTCTCTTGGTTAGGTTAATTTTGTTCATCATCTATTTAGTTTTATTCGATGAATATTGTTTACTTGTAATGTGAATAATTCTAAGTGAAAGTATTAGATTAGCAAAACAACAGTGTATAATGTTATAGCAGTATATTGATTATTTGCGGAGGTAAGTTGTAAATATAGTAGAGTGAATATTCGTTCTTTACGGTTACTACATAATGCAAACGTAACAGTTTCAATGTTTTTCAATTAGGTCTCCAAGTCAATTAAAGATGGATTTCGGACATCCTCCTCCAATGAACATGCCCCCACCCGGCATGATGGGCCCTCCTATGGGTCCACCGATGATGGGCCCACCCAGGCCGCCGGGCCATAACAACATGCGACACAATTATAGATCTTACAACAACTTTATCTTGCGCTTCCCTCCTCAAGGTCCTTTGAACATGACTCAGGATGATTTTGATGGTAAACGTTTACGTAAATCTGTCATGCGAAAAACTGTTGATTATAATGCATCTATAATAAAAGCGTTGGAGTGTCGTGTGTGGCAAAGGGACTGGAGGGACCGTCACGCTCTCCAGCCCGACGCTATGTACACCCCCGATTTACTTCCACCGCCCTCATACCCTGATAATCCAATTAATGCTGTTACTACTAGATTTGTTAAGACTGCTTCTAATAAAATGAGGTGCCCCATATTTGCTGTTACATGGACACCAGAAGGAAGACGTCTAATAACAGGTGCATCTTCCGGTGAATTCACACTATGGAATGGACTTACATTCAACTTTGAGACTATCCTTCAAGCTCATGATTCTCCTGTTAGATCAATGGTGTGGTCCCATGGTGAAGGCTGGATGGTGACGGGTGATCATTCAGGGTTTATAAAGTATTGGCAGAGTAACATGAATAATGTCAAAATGTATCAAGCCCATAAAGAGGCAGTCAGAGGTATTAGCTTCAGTCCAAGTGACTCTAAAATTGTGACTTGTTCAGATGATGGAACTCTTCGTATATTTGACTTTTATAGATGCCAAGAGGAGAGAATTCTCAGAGGGCATGGTGCTGATGTAAAATGTGTCCAATGGCATCCAACAAAAGCACTTATTGTATCTGGTAGTAAAGATAATCAACAACCCATTAAGCTATGGGATCCCAAGTCTGGCACAGCATTATCAACTTTGCATGCTCACAAATCTACAGTTATGGATCTGAAATGGAATGACAATGGCAATTGGCTAATAACAGCATCAAGAGACCATTTACTAAAGTTATTTGATATTAGAAAACTTGGTACGGAGTTGCAAGTATTCCGCGGCCATAAAAAGGAAGCTTCCAGTGTAGTGTGGCACCCAGTACATGAAGGTCTATTTTGTTCAGGTGGTTCAGATGGTTCTATTATGTTTTGGAATGTTGGAACTGATAAGGAAGTAGGATGTATTGAAGGTGCCCATGAATCAATTGTTTGGACAATGGCGTGGCACCCTCTTGGTCACATTTTGTGTTCAGGTTCGAATGACCATACTTCCAAGTTTTGGACTAGAAATCGTCCTGGAGATTTGATGAGAGACAAATACAATCTCAACACTCTGCCACCTGGAGTACAAGATGACCATGATCTGGACGAGCCAGCAGTAATACCTGGCATGGGACCAGAGGATAAAGTGGAGATATTTTCATCTGATACTGACAAAGTTATTCCAGGTCTTGATTTAGACATGACATTTGCTCCCATGGAGTTTGAAAAGAAGGTCAAGAAAGTGCCCTACAGTAAACCTATTCCAAGGAACTTCCAAGTTCAATGGAACCATGGGCCAAAATCTGATGAAGGTGTTTCTGAATCTTATAGTCAGCCAGTAGCAGATTCCGCTCCAGGAGCTGTGCCACTTCACCACATAAATCCCACAGCTATATTTATTTATGGAAAATTCATTCAGGTTGAGCCTGGGTCAAATCTTGAAAGAGCAATAATGGATGGTCCTGTAGCTCTAAAAAAATATATTGCTACTGGAGAAATAGAAGAATTAGAAGATGTTATGCCTCACTTTGATGATGATGCTGAAGATGAATACTTCATACCATTTGAGTACCCTGAGCCAGAAAGAGATGAAGATGATGGAGAAGGAATGGACCAGGATAATTATGAAAATTATGAAGATAATTATAATGACAATATGAATCGAAATCAAGATATGCCTGATGATTATAATAACTTCAACAATGGTCCTCCAATGAACAATATGGGTCCAATGGGCCCAGGTAACATGGGTCCTCCATGTGGACCACAGATGGGTGGAAACATGCGGCCCAACAGACCTCCACTGATGGGAAATATGCCTCCAGGAATGCAAATGGGCCCACCAATGGGAAATATGCAAAATATTGGTCCTCCAATGGGAAATATGGCCAACATGGGACCGCCTATGGGTAATATGTCCAATATGGGACCACCAATGGGCAATATGCAGAACATGGGACCACCCATGGGAAATATGTCAAATATGGGTCCTCCAATGGGTAACATGCCACCTATGAACAACATGGGAAATATGCCACCAATGGGGGGAAATGGCCCAATGGGTAATATGGGACCCAGACCTCCCTTCCCCGATAATTTCAATAAATCCAACTTCAATCAGGGCTTTGATGATCAGTCATACCAAGACGACAACTACAACAACGATGGTAACGAGTCGTTTGATCAAAATTTCAGTGATGATGCGAATTTTAATGACGACGAGAATAATTATCAGGGTGATGACAATTTCAACAATGGTCGGAATCAGAGAAGGCCGGGTAACTTTAGGGGCGGTAATAATGATCGCGGTCGCGGCGGTCGTGGCGGACGGGGGGTGAACGGGCACGGTGCCGGCGGGGGCAACAGTTGGAATCGGCGTGGCGGCAGCGGTGGCGGCTCCCGCGGTAACAACTGGAACAGGCGCGGCGGCGGCGGCAACCGCCCCTTCCGAAGAGGCAACAAATCCATTCCTAACTAACTAGACATTATGTTGTTCAACAATGAATTTCTCAACTAAAGTGTTATTAAGTGTACCTAATGACGATAGTGTTAAAGTTTTAAACGACGACAAGCTGTACATATTTTTATTATCCAATTACGTGTGTAACTGATTCATAAAAAATTGAAAATGAAATAAATTTTCACCATACAATGATCTTCATGATGTTTAACAGGTATCCTTGTTTCATACATTACTGCGGGAGACAGGTGAGTCGAACTTTCCTATTTGTGATGTTTATTTTTTGTTTGTTGGTGTTTGAATGTTCTTTTTTTAACAGGTACTGACGTTGAATAAGTTGTGGTGACGCAGTGATGGAGCTTCGACAAGATAACTGCGGATATAGAAGACGTCGTGGTACTTAAGCTACTTCGAGGTCCTACGTCACGATTTCACCGTACGACGCGCGGCTCTACATCTATAGTAAGACCTGGTATTTATTGATTTGTTTGTAAATAAATAAAAAATAAAGTAAAACACTCCCTACTCCTCAGGTTCATGTTTATAATTTATGTATCAATAAAGAGAAAAAAAAAATAAAGTAATCCCTCAATAAACTCACAAGCATGACCACCGCAATGGATTTCACCCTTTGTTGTAGTATGATTTTGTTTTTGTCATATCTGTAGATCTAATATTTTTCTGTATCTCGATTAAATGAGGATCTTCCAACACTTCACATCGGCACTGACAAATAAAGGCTTCACGGTGACCTGATGCAAGAAACATTTTTTTTTGTACCGACATATTATTTATTAGAATAATAAGAATTATTCGTATAATATTGTTAATTATATATTTATTTGAATAAATAAAGGCTACAATCACATTATTCATCCTTACCTAAATTATCTAACACTTGTCAAACATCGACTGAACTACCTACAAGGCAGTAATCGTAGGTACATATCGAAGCTAATCAATAGAAAAATTGTGTTGAAATTAATAAAATTCTGAAAAAAATTGAGGGTTTTATTTTCAAACCTAAATAAAGTGATGCAAAGTATAAAATTGTAGTTTAATTTTTTAAACATTAATTACACAACATATGTTTTTAATCTTAGTAGCGGCTCAAACGATGTTTCTTTTGTTGCAGATGTTCCTCGTGAGGGCCGCAATATGTTACTTGACTATAACGATATGTGGCGCAAGCCAACAACCGACCGCCGATCTCAACTCGATAGCTGACGTCAATGACAACGCCACTGAGAGGCTAGAACCGATACAGAACTCCCCGAATTTCAGGCTCATCAAGTACGAAAAGGTGACTCCATGGTTTCCCGAGCGAGAGATAAAGTTGGATAGTTGCGTGAGACCGGCCAAGTGTGAACCGCTACACGAGAAAAGCACGTGCCTCGGCGCGAGGCTACCATACAACACCACGAGCGTACATCTAACCTTCTTCCACACACAGTTACAAATACAACAGCACCTTGAGTTGTATAAGGCGTTGATATACGTGCCAAAGTGTTGGGCTGTGATACAACCATTGCTATGCGCAACTTTTATGCCAAAATGCGAGAATGTCCTCGGCCACGACATGGTGTATTTGCCGTCGTATGAGATGTGCAAAATCACAATGGAACCGTGCGCTATATTGTATAACACCACGTACTTTCCGGCGTTTTTGAAGTGCAACGAAACTTTATTTCCACCGAAATGTGAGAACGCTGTAAGGGAGATGAAGTTCAACACGAGCGGCAAGTGTTTGCCACCTCTGGTGCCCACCGACAAACCGCTGCATTTCTATGACGGTGAGCTCTTTTGAGTTTTGACACTATTTCCTAATTTCTATCACTTCGCAGTGGCTTTGTTCGTAAGGATATTTTTCCAGCCATCTGTAGTGTAATAAATAAGGTAACCTTTAATTGTACCTTATTTAGCTCGCTTTAAAAGAGTACGGTTTCCACATATGTATGTATTTCAATGTTAAAAAATAAATAAACTTTGGAAACATGACGAGGTCTACAGACTAAAGTAACAAGCTTGATGAACAAATAGAGTGATAACAAGTCATCGGGCAACTTATATAACTTTAATGATATTGCAATATGGTTACGAGCACGAGTTTTTTTGCGACTGTCCACCCTGGGGTGGCTTTTCTAGGGTGGATGATGGAAATAAACTTGTAATATCTCTGGCATGCCACATATCCCTTAGGTTGACTTGCAATCGGTCGCGTATCGGGCCAGGAATATTTGTAATATTCGTGTTTCTATGAACCCTCTTACTTATACCCTCTTATAGACCTCGCTAGCGGGAGCAGCTTTTTACTTATTAAAGAAAACTGCATTAAAATTGCGTTGCGTAGTTTTAAAGATCTAAGCATATATAGCGTCTGTGGTTCAGTTGGTCGGACCCTTGACTTGTAACCGGGAGGTCCCGGATTCGAGTCCGGCTACTGGACGTGTACCAATACTCCAATGGGACTCAAGGTGTGTGAACCCTATAACGGCGATGGGCTCACCCCGTCACGTTGGGTTAAATACGCTTGGTGACCCGTGGGTATTTGCTTTAGCAAGTGCCTCTGCCTACCCCTCTTTGGGATTAAAGGCGTGAAGTGTTTTTTAATTTGATTTTATATAAAGCGACTTTTTTATACTATGTATTGATCAATCACCAGGTATAGCGGGATGCGGCGTGCCGTGTCGCGACCCGCTCTACACGGAGGATGAACATGAGCAAATCCACCGTCTGATAGCGTGGGGCGCTGGAGTATGCCTAGCACTCAATCTCCTTACTGTGGCAACGTTCCTAATAGACTGGCGGAGCGCCAACAAGTACCCCGCTCTCGTCATATTCTATATAAACGTTTGCTTCGCTGTCGCTTCTATGGGGTGAGTTTTTTTTTTGTAAAGTACTAGTTTAGCTTTGCTCAAGTAATAGAACCAATAGGTTAAGTAGATAGTTTTTTGTACGGCAAATAAAACAGGTATAACCTAACGCATTACCCTCATTATACACAAAATTCTGTATTCCTTACCTTAACTAAGTAACAGGTAATATTATGGGATATTATGTGACATATAAGACTTTTTATAACCTGAATACCATCAGCCAGTGCTAATTATACTGTTAATTACGTCGTATAGTCGGCGGCATCTATGAAGTAAATTCTGATAGGTTGATTGACATGCCTAGCCTAGACTGGTAGTGTTGTACAATATTTGAAACATTCGATTTATTTTAGAATCTGTTTTTGACTGATGTTTTGGTACCATCAACTATTTTCGTAAATGTTTTATTAACAACAGAAAACGCATTAAAGGTTTCGACAAAATGAAACCTTTTTGTTTACCGTGCATCATAAGTGCTGCAGAGCTTATATTTATTTTACATATAACTGCATAATCGAACCGTTGTCACATCGATGCATGAACAAAAAAAAAAATCTACTCTATTAAGTCATGACAAAGCACGTAGAAGGAATAGTATGTTCAACGCTGGAATACAAATGCCATTGCCATACATTTGGTTGTCAGTCACATCCAATCTAAAAATTGATCAAGGCTCTATCAATGTGTCAGAATTTGCTTCTTAGATGACGCCGACTATAGTCTCCCATATTGATAGATCCGACGAGTGAGGTGTTAAATACACTGGGTGAACTGTGGGCATTTGCCTTGCAGGTGCCTCTGCCTGCTTTGTGATTAAAAATGCTTTTTTGCTTTGTTTTGCTATATTGCACTCAGTGGGATCTACAGAAACAGTAAACTTCAGCTTAAAAGGGTATTACAAGATCGCCCTATATTGAAGAAACATAATTTTTATCTCCGACAACACTACAATAAAGTACTTTCAAGATTGTCATAGTGATATTTTTTACCCAGATGGCTGGTGCAGTTTGGTGTAGGCTCTAGGGAAGACATAGTGTGTTCTAAGGACGGCACGCGGCGCCGCGGCGAGCCCTCTGCTGAAGAAAATCTGTCTTGTGTCGTTGTCTTTGTTCTGGTGAGTGTGAAACTGGCATATTTTGTGTAGTGTGTATCCCAGTTCCCCATTGCTCGTGTGAGAGCATTTCAGGTTCACATTTTCATTGCGTTAGCCTGTAGAATGCCCACATGGGTTATTTAAATTGCATTTATGTTATAAATCCCATCATCTAATGTGAACTCAAGTGTTGCTTAAGATATCTCAGGATTGATCGAATATATACACATCAAAAGTGTCTAGGGATCAGTTTTAGAAGATTGCAAATCAAGAATATATTTTACAAAAACTGATCATTCATAATTTATTCAAAGTGTGGTGATAAGTCATTGGTACAGGCATGGGGAATTAGGTAGGAGACCAATCCAGAAGATTAAGATTTGTTTTAAATAAATTAGATTTTTTTAGAGCTAAAAATGTTCTTGGTACCTAGACATTTTTGATATGTGTACTTTACTTATAAAAACAGTCTGTCGATGATAGTGGGAAAGAGGTGCAACTGCGACAATCTATAACATACTCGCTCATTTGTGGGATTGTGTTTTATAAAGAAAACTGCTTGTTATTGAAAGTTTAAAACGGGTATTATAGCGTGAAGATTAACCAAAGCATTCAGCTTACCTTCGTTATTTGCCCGACTTTTCGACACATTCAGTCAGCTCGCGACCACGACACGTGTTTCCTTAAAAAATGATTAAACTGCTTGTTAATTAAGAGTCAACAGCGCCTCTAATGAGCAACTATCCATACATGATGTTTTGTTATAGATGTTGTTAATTTATTTTTCCAGGTATATTACTTCATGATGGCAGCGTGCGTTTGGTTCGTCATCTTCACGTACGCGTGGCACATGAGCTTCCGGGCTTTAGGTAAGTCACTCAAATCATGAATATAATAATTCACTATGGTCGTTGTTAAAAATATTTTTTTTCAGTGAACAAGCACGTGTAAGAGGCAGAAGTGATTAGGATTATGTTAGTAACATCACAGTGCGCTTACGTTTATTTTACGTTATCCGATTCTTTCAGTCGCCGACCTATGGTTAGAAAAGCTACACACTGTGCCTTTCAAGTCAATGAAGTCAACTCTTACTCTTCCCCAGGTAAAATGCAAGACCGTATCGACAAGAAGGCAGCTTATTTCCACTTAGTGGCATGGTCTCTTCCTCTTGTGCTGACAATCACTACCATGGCTTCGGGCGAAGTGGATGGCAGCAGTGTGACCGGAATATGCTTCGTTGGCTACATGAACCATTCGATGAGAGCTGCACTATTATTAGCACCTTTGGGTGTTGTACTAGTGCTGGGTGGTTACTTTTTGGCAAGAGGTAAGGAGATATTATTTTAATACAGACGAAAATTAATGGGCTGATCTGAACAAAATAAAGAAGTAGCATTTAAAAAGTTGCTTTTTGGTGGTGATTCAATGTTTAAAATTGTTAATACCATCCATACTCAGATTGAATACAATTGCTGACCACAAGATCCGCCAAGTCTTGTTTTCATTTTCTAATCTAATCTCATTTTCTGACGGATAGCTGTCATTTTCTATGTCGGCTCAACTCTCTCCTCTCCATCCATTACATACGCCGGCTCTGTGTTTAGTTGTTCGCCTATAGTGTAATAGGAATGTATAATTTCTGTGAAAAAAAACTGCAAAATAAAATTGTACTTTTCGGAACAAATAAACTAATATTCTTTATCACTAACCGAAGCACTGGGATGGAGGATTCTGCCACTACATACACATAAACTATATATACGTAGCTATGTTGCAGGTGCTATAGAGGTATATTAAAGAAAAACGTTGAATACAGATGGCGCTTCTTACGCTTGACCCATATGAACCAATAAAAGTAAGACCGTCTGGCAAATAACTTGTTAACAATATTGTGTTTTGGGGCAAGCGATACTAGCGCCGTTTTTTTCAAGAGTTTCTATCCCATTTAACACTTCTATCATTCCACAGGAGTGTTTTCACTGATAGCGGTGCGCGTGTCGAGTAAGGACGTGATATCGGCGCGCGCGGCCAACAAGATCAAGCAGACGATAACGCGGTGCTCCCTCACCGCGGCGCTGGTAGCTGTCACCGTGTGTGTCACGGCCGCCTGCCACACGTACGAGTTTAGGAACGAGCATCTCTGGTGGCAGGCGTTTAGGGATAAGCTTGTGTGAGTTATTATTACTTATAGGTTGGGTGATGTGGAAACTCTTACTAACTACTACGGAATGCATTTCATTGCGTGGAAATGTTTCGAAACGTAAAAAAAAAGACCGATTCACAAAGTGTCGTATTAGCTGATCCAGTTTGTTTGGGGAGGTTGGAATTGTTTTTTCGTTTTGGGATATTGATAACTGCTGACATGTACTCAATAGGGGCGTAAGACTGACTTAATATAGTATTTCCAAATCACCCTTTTTTACTTGTATACGAGTCACTTGACACTCTGGGTATTATGGGACCCAGAGACAGTTAAAATTACATAAATAGTTTTATAATAATTTATGTATCTGTGTAAAAGTATTTTTTTATTTATAAACTGTTACCGACCCGTACTTAACATTTAATAACAAACTAAACATTTTTAATTTTCTCCAGCTGCACGTTAGAGTCGCTGGGTGAGTCGGACAGTCCACCGGCTCGTTGCGCGGCATCCTCCCGACCCTCGCTGTCTGTCCTACAACTGCGGCTGTTGGCCGTGTTCGCTGGCGGAGTGCTGATGGCCTCGTGGACCTGGACTTCGGCTGCGCTGTATTCTTGGCGGCGGTATTTAGCTAAGTTAGTTCTTTTTTTTAACCCTTAACTGTAGTCGTGGGTCCAATGGACCCAGGTCAAATTTTCAAAACGTTGTAAACTCGGCGCCAAAAGTCTTAGCCCCTCCCGCTTCCCAGTACCTTCCGCCAGTTCTCCGGAGCGTATGCTGTGAGACGGGCGTGTTTGGCGCGCTACTTTTTAGATATGTATTGACTCTCACGTGGGTCCATTGGACCCACGACTATGTATACGTATTAGACATGAATGCATTGAATGCTTACATTTATCCAACAGAGTCATGAAAAAGCATCTAAAATGACACGTATTATGTTCATGAAAGGTCTTGCAAAATTTTATGTGAACCATACATGAAAATCAGATGCTGTAACCAAAGATGCTACACCCATGCAACTTAGAACGAACATCGCAGGTATTCTCAATCTATGACATCAAGCAGCACAGAAACGGATACTAATGCAGATACACTAGCCAGGAACAAAATAAAGAGGTGTACGTTCTGTTTACCTGGGAAAAGAGCGAAGACTGTACACTTGTGCATGAAATGCAAGCAGCCAATATGTATGACTTGTGGAAAAATCATTAGCAATTCTTGCCTGTGATTATAATGTGTCATTTTTTTTTCCTATTGTATATTGTTTATTTTTCATTGATTTAAAAAGAAAATATAGTCTATTTAAGAAGATATGTTTTTGTTTTTTCAATTTTTATGTTATTTTATTAATTTTTTTATTATTTTTGTAAGTACCTAAGATAAAAAGGCTGTTTTTTTTTAAGATACGAATTATCATTAAATTAGTGTGTTCCTATGCTTGATTAAAATAAATATATAAAGTTAATTAAGTACAGTAATAGATTCATTATAATAATACATTTATAACCGTCATATTTTAATTTTATGACTCACCAAACATACATGGGTCCATGGGACCCACGACTATAGAAGTGTAAGTATTTTTCACAACTACAGTTAAGGGTTAAAAGTGATTTTGGTAACCTATCCTGATCTGAGATATAAATAGAATGCATGAGGAGCCGACTTTGGAATTTGGAGATTTAGGTTTATTCAGGCTATGAGCTATATAGCAGATTTTAACTGAAGGCTCATGGTGACATTCTCATTGTTAATTCTGCAATGGGTAACTTCACGTTTTGTCCGTATCTAAATGATAAGTCCTTGATGTGTGCAAAGTACTAAACAGTGTGTAAATTACTTCGTGTGTAAAATGCGGCAGTGTGTTATTTGAGTTTGATTTTACTGGCATAAGCTGAAAATAATCGCTGCCCTGGCAATACGTTGAGTCACATGTCATTTTGATTTCATTTTATGCCAAATCGATGCAAAATCGGATACTCGTTTGTCGAGTGAAATAAATGTATCGCCCCCCCCGCAGGAAGCTGGGGTGCTCGGTGGAGGCGGGCGGCGGCGCGGCGCGGCGCGCGCGCAAGCACGAGCTGATCGCGCGCGCGTACCGCCGCCGCGGCGAGCTGGCGGGCCGCGGCCGCCTCGAGCTGTCGCTGTCCGGCTCGCGACCCGACCCCGTCGCCTTCTGCCTGCCGCACGCGCCGCCCTCCGACCACGACCACAACAACGACAAGCACGAGAGGTCACCGACTCACCTTTCTCTTTTCTCTAACGTGTTTGCCGACCGTTTAGTGTCTGTAGAGTTTGGAGTGAAATACTAATAAACATTTCAAAACTAGAAATACAAAAATGTATGCCTTCTATGTATGTAAAGGATCCAATAATTTATTGACTGGATAGACATGTCTTTAGCTTTCAATATGTACCCGTTTATCACAAAATTTACTGGCAACTCCTACACTGGCATTTAAATATTTTTCCCATGACATTTCCGCTTTACGGCGTGTCTGATTAAAATCAATGATCGTCGATCGCAGCACATGCTGATTTTTAACCAGAGCTCTTTTATGTTTGCCATCCCTTCAAACCACCATATCTATTTACTAATGTTTTATTTAATCTTACATCTTACTAATATTATAAATGGCGAAAGTGAGTTTGTTTGTTTGTTCCGCTTTCACGCCGTAACTACTGAACCGATTGCTTTGAAATTTTGAAGACGTATAGCTAGAAGTCCGGTATAAATAATAGATACTTTTTATCCAGAAAAAATTGATATTCCCGATGGAAAACAAAAATATTCCTTTATACCACAATATAACCGAAGTCCACGCGGGCGTAGCCGCGGGCGGAAAGCTATTTTTTATATATGACAAATAAACAATGTAAATGTGTGTGTGTTATACAGCGGCGAGCTATCGTCGTCGTGGGCGGCCAACCTGCCGCGCTTCGTGCGGCGGCGCGACGCGCTGGTGCTGCCGCCGCCCGCCCACGCGCCGCACGCCGCGCACCACTCGCTGCACTCGCTGAGCTCCACGCCGGACCGCCGCAACTCGCAGGACTCGCAGATCAGCATCAGCCTGCGGCACGTCTCCGTCGAGTCCCGACGCAACTCGCTCGACTCCCAGCTCTCCGTCAAAATAGCCGAAATGAAAACGAAAGTGGGCCGCCGTCGAACCAAACACTCGAAGGGCAAACGAAAAACGCGCAGCTCGAGAAAAGAAAGCACCCCCTCGATCGAGAGCCAAATCAGCAAATACTGGATACAAGCACTCGCCGCGAACAACGATCCGTCCCGCGAAGAAGTCAAGTTCAGCTTCGATTGAGGTCCAAAGTTTTAGTTTGTAAGAAGCGTTGTCTGTCTGAAGACTGATGTGAATCTCAATGCAAATCGACATGACAATTAATTCGTGTATCATTATTGTGATAGCGATGTACTGACAAGCGTTGTGCCATAGCGGTGTATTCTCATGCATTTACGGTGCTAGTTGCTATTGAGCCCGGTACGCGAGATACACCACAAAAATCTTCGACTGACTGAATTTGAATGACTGTATAGTTTTTATGCATTTTTTTGTAAAATATTTCGACATAAGTGTACAATCAATCAGTACAAATGAACCCAAGCGGTTGTGAAGCTGTATTTTTCGATACGACTATGACGCTCTTTGTAATACTCTTTATTTTAGGTAACTATTATTGTGTAGGTTTCAACTTAGCTTTAACATT
>SJJU01004964.1:0-33897 GCA_012932125.1 Conopomorpha cramerella
GATATTGTGTAAAATTCTATGCTAATTCGGTATTATTTTTGGCAAAATTTATTTTATTATTGTGATGAAAAGAACGAAAAAAAAAAACGAACGTTTGTCGAAAACCGGTCGTTTTAAGGTTACATTATGTTAAAAGATCGCTAACCCGGCATTTGGTAGAGCGATGTAAGCAATAGGTACATCGCCTGTCAGTAGCCATTTTGTATTGAGGCGGCCCGCACGCGCGCTCACGCGATTCGGCGGGAAAAAATATTCCTCTGTGAAATCGTAAAGTGGCCAGTGCACAGGATCCGATTCTCTACCAGCCAGTGGATTGTGAAAAAGAAAAAAAAAGTTCTGTCAACAACAGTGCAGTTAACAAAGTGTTTTTCGGCCAGTTTCGCTAGTTGTTCGAAAAAGTTTTAGTACGCGTACGGAATAATAAAGAGTAGAAGTAAAAAAAAAATATAGTGTGTTATTAATCGAATCGAATGCTATGACCGTAACTTTGCTACAAGAGGAACACGTAAGTTAAAACTGTACAAACACATTTCGAAACGTGTATGTACCTATGTACGACAAACAGAGTGTTTCAATGACAAAAGAAATTGTGTTCTGTGTCTGAAAACCGAGACGCACATGTAAAAATAGACATCGTATTCAGGCATTTTCCATAATTATTGGTAATGCATGCAGAGTTTATATGCATAGGTATCTCTACCTACTATACATACGGTTTTAAAGTAACCTACAGACGTATAAATAAAGCAACGATAACTGAAAACGTCATCGAGTTTGTTGATTGTGAGGTAGGCGATTTTTTTTTTACTATTTAGGCACCTAATATCAAGGTGTTCCAAGACATTATTTATTACGTTAAAAAAACAAAGCACTTAGAAGATTTGTTTTTAATTAGACAACGATGTTTATGTTCTTTTGCCCTATGTGTAAGTAGGTATATGATTGTCTTTATGTTACATACCTATGACACACTGATTAAGTAGGTAAGTACATAATCAACCACGTGGGTTGATTCTCATGTTTGTTTGATAATGTCATAAAGTAGGAAATGTAAAGTAAGGTGCATGATATTATTAGTAATGTTACGTTATTATAGGTCAGTTCTTCACTTCTTAGAAGTGTTTCTTTTTTAAGATTTAAACTTTACTTTACTGGCCGGTTACAATTTTTTTATGAAGTAAAAAAATACTTTTGAAGTTCTTAATTTAAAATTTTGACACAAAAAGGGATACCAGAAAGCATTTTAAACTGGAAGAAAAGTTTACACTTGTTCTGTAAATATTTGCAAGGTACAATTATGTAAACAACAATCAAATTATTAGCTATGCTAAAATTTTATGCAAATTATGCTAAGCAAGGTTTTATAAATAACTTAATTTTCATACAATGTTAATAAATATTGAGTATTGACTATAAATATAAGACCAACATGAACCACCTTTTTTAGAACACATTTTGTGATGGAAACAAGTAAATTTTTTTTAAGATTCCTTCAGCTACTTGATTCCCACGAGTTTAAGTCCATACAATCGAAACATTATTTTTTCCCGTAAAATCCCATTGGAGCTTAGGTAAATTTTTTTAAAGAAATTCAAAGTACAGCCTTAACATCTGTTTCATCAAAACCGTCTGGTGGATCCAAAAGTACCAGGACGGCATAAAATTGTCAGAGGTTGAAACAATTCTTTGAAAACGAATAGACCAATTTTCCAGTAGTGCACATCAATCCCATAAACGTAGGTCCAAGGGGAAAAATCCTTCTATCCCATGGGATCCGAATGAAGGGTAGGCCTTTTCTTGCCCTGACAATTTTGAATTCGCAATTTGAATTCCACATTTTTCCATCTCAATTTTCCGCGTATACCAAAATACTCCATAGCCTATTCTCTATACTCATAGGGTCCTACTAATAAACGCGGTACAAATATTCCCCAATCACACCAAACTCAACTTAACTTAATAATAAAAAGGATACACTATACAATAGTTGTATGTAAAATGACCAGTTTCTATAGAACTGTCACAACTTAGGTTTAAGTTACACCAATTTTATTAGTAAGCGTGATAAAGTGTGGTGAACTGGGGATAGAGCCCTGAAACACTATTTTCAGGCAGGTAGGTACTGTTCGCATGTAGGTACTCCGTTTACTGCTGATTTCTAGACTTCGTTTAATGAAGAATGACTTCATTACATGATTAAATGACTTCATTACATGATTTAATGACTTCATTACATGAATTAATGACTTCATTGCATGAATTAATGACTTCATTACATGAATTAATGACTTCAATACATGAATTAATTTCTCCTTGTAACTTTAAAGAAAAAGGACCGAGTACAATCAGTAGTTGAAGTCCCTATGATTTTTTTAAAGTTCCTTCGTATTATCTGATCTGCCATCATCAAACCCTGATTTCCTTACCGTTAGTGCCATTATGACTGAAATCTGCATTCAACAAAAAAAAAAGAACCATTAAAATCGGCTCATAAATGACGAAGTTATCGGCGAACAATCATAAAAAAACATACATAACTATATGCGGTTGAATTCAGAAACCTTCTCCTATTTCTGAAGTAGGTTAAAAAGAGAAAACACAATTTCACAAGGAAAAGAGGATCAATGAACCCTTGTCAGTGTGGATCTGATTTGATATGATAACCATCTCGCTAGAACCTCTATAAATCTCTATCCCACAGGAACCTTAGGTTAATCATGTATCGATTAAATTTACGTGAGAATAGGATAACTATTTAGATATTATTAAAAGAAAGATGGCGCTGGTTTTCAGTAAATATTATATTTGTACTAGCTGTCCCGGAAAACATTTGTTTTGCCATAATAAGTTGCCTTTGTACCCAGTGTAATGGGAGAAATGCAATAGGTATTTGGGATCACTATTTATGTAATACTAGTGGACGCCCCACGATTTCATTTTTTTTTTTGTAATCACTATGAACAAGCGTTTGACCACCATCCCGTCCGATGTCAAGCAGCGATGTGATCCACGATGGAGCACACCTGTTCAGTAGGTACCTATTCACCCGCGAGTAGAAGACCTTCAAACTTAAAACCTTCATTCGCGTAGTTTAGTAGTAATGACAGTAATTACAGTTCTCCGCACGAAAATCTGTGAAAAATATCAAAGAAATTCTCCACAGATAACATAGTTGACAGTTATAAAAAAATATTTAAAATGTAACAAAGATAACTTATAATCTTACAAGTTGTTATAAATATGTGTTCAGTAGGTACACACCGAAGGAGATTTTCATAACTGCATCCCAATTTTAAAGCGTCTAACCTGAGCGGTTTAGATTATTCATACAAAAGTATTTTCCCGTTAATTTCCCTTTCCGTGGGAATTTTTGGAATTCCTTTCTTAGTGCAACCCTACGGTACCTAAGCTACGTCCGTTCTAAATTTCAAGTGCCTAAGTTTAGCCGTTTGGGCTGTGCGGTGATAATATGTCGGTCAGTCAGTCGGCTTTGCCTTTTATATATTTACCTCTATATAGGATATTGATCATACATACAAAAATGTTCGCGTTGACTAGAGAACCTCCTCCACTTTTCGTCGGTTAAAAAATATTAGATTCCGTATCACATTCACCTTTCGCTGATACAACCCTCCTTTCGACATGATAACAACAAAACTTATATATCTTATATTGCCTTAAGTCGAGTGTCAATGAAAGTGTTAACCTTCAATAACACAACTCAGATTTCGACGCCGGTTTGTGGTATTGCATTGTTTTATGAGAAATATTAATTAATTTAGTATCGAACTTATAATTTTTTGTAATACTTTTTCGTAGCAAAATTATTCAGTTTTTTTTCCATTCAGAAAAATAGTGTTAAAGTTTTACTCACTGACTATCTTTCTGACTATGTATCTCTGACATATTATGAATGTACAGGGAGCAGTAGCGTGCACTGGCTTTTACGACAAGGTAGGCAGTAATCCCCAAGGATTGACACCTGTGTATAGGTAACATGTCTTTACGAAATACAGGAACCTTAAACGAAGGAAAATTAAACTATAAAATGACAACCCAGTCTAGGTAATGCCATCTGTGGACATTTCTTAGAACTGCAATAAATCACTTGTCAAAAAACCTCCCATTACTTACTTGTTAGGATATAGCAACTCTATGTTGTTGATGTTTTGGTGATACAAGACGTTCTGAAATCTTTATGAATGTCATTAGACATAATTATTTATATTTATAGGATACTTATTTACTCTAATTATTTTAGTAGTAGGATAGAACATGCTCGACCGGATAGCGACACACACTACCCATTACACTATGTTAAGTTCCGTTATAAGTTACTAGCTGTCCCGGCAAACATTTGTTTTGCCATAATAAGTTGCCTTTGTACCCCGTGTATTGGGAGAAATACAACTGGGAGATCCATAAAAAATAGATAGTAGCCGATTCTCATACCTACTGAATACGCATATGAAATTTGGTAAAAATCGGTAAAGCCGTTTCGGAGGAGTATGGCAACGAAAACTGTGACACGAGAATTTTATATATTAGATATGAATTAGGTTACCTGGAAGAAATCGCTCTAAGCGATAAGGTCGCCATTTGCAATCTTACCATTGTTAGTTTTACATTTTGTAATGTACAGTGTGCAATAAAGAGTATATTCATTCATTCATAAGGTTCATTTTTTACTGGTTACGACAAAGCAACTCTACCTTATTTGTGTTTTTTTCTCAACTCTACCTTATTTATAGTGACAAAGGATATTTTTACAAAAATGATAGGTCATTTATCTACCCACCCTAATGTTGAAACTCATATGAATATCATTAGACATTAAGGATCATTTTTTACATGTAACGATATAACAAACTCGACCTTAACGACGTTTTAGAGACATAGGAAGTGTCATCAAGACTGATTGATCACTTTCTTTGGTCGACTTGTAGGTATATTTGCGAACCGACCGACGATAGATCTCCTAGAGTACACAAGTGTTTGATAACACAAACAAATTTCGCTTCTTTTTTTTTAATCACTATGAACAAGCGTTTGACTACCATCCTGCCTGATGTTAAGCAGCGATGTGGTCTACGATGGAGCACACTATCTTACACAGATATCGATGGCTTCTGGCCAATACGTCGTACGCGACATTCAAGTAATTTTATAAAGGGGTATTTCCACCGACCAGACGGCACGGTACCGGACAGAAAAGGATTTTTTAATCTTTACAAAAATGTATCTTATATACGATGTTCAAAGTCTATTTTACATCGAGGACTTGACAGAGCCGGCCGCATTCGGCGGAAAAATAGTCTTTGAATATCGTATATAAGATACATTTTTGTTTAAAGATTCAAAAATCCCTTTCTGTCCGGTGCCGTGCCGTCCGGTCGGTGGAAATACCCCTTAAGAGAGTCTAATGTTTAACACATTGGCGGAAAGTAAAATAGACACAATAGATGTTTTATTGTTATGACGACTATAGGCGTTTACTGTCCGGGAAAGAGTTAAAGTAAGCCGACTCCGCTTTGGGATTAAAAGGCGTGAAGTGTGTTTTTTTTTGTTTAAAGTTTTACGCAAGGTCAAATTAAAATCGTTGGTGAAACTCAAGAATGCAACTCGGCCCCTGATACTGAGCATCTTTCCCCAAAGAAAGCCCAAAGTTCAAAACCGAAAAAAAATATACACCTCTTCATACAAACTTACTGATCAGCTGACTGCTTTTTTATATGTATAGATGAAGATTTTTTTTCATTTTTGACATAGGGTTCCTTCGGAAAAGTTGTTTAGTTTCATGTGCTGAGTCTCTTTTCTGAATTTCGCGAAAAAAGAACATGTGACCTTGTTTAAGGAAGACTAAGAAAAACAACGCTTCAGGCCTTATATTCCCAAAATAGGTAGGAAGAGGCACTTTCTAAGCAAATTGATTGTGGAGTTAACGCTTAATAACCCTTTCGCATCCCAAATATGTAAAGCTCAGCAGGCACTACGATTCGATTTTATTTCAGCGCGAATTAACCATCGAAGTTGTTATAACAATCGTTGCGACTACTTAGTGATCATTTGGGGGGAAATGCTAGTAATCGCAACGCTTGGAAGACGGGTTGGCGATCGCAGTGGTGTTGTGGTTTAACTCTCGGAGAGCGCTGCTGCCCTTCCTCTCGGTCGCCTCTTACGGTCCCCACAAAGGGAAAAGTTGGGCTGGGATGGTGACATATCGAACAAAAATGACACAAAACGAAATGATCCATTTTATGAAATTGAACTTGAACGATACAAAACTGAAATTAAAAAAGCGGCATGTTTCCTATTAGGTCTTTTTTGTTCTAACTATGCGATATGTATTCTATTCGCCATCGCCACACGCACACAACACTAATTTTATTATTTAATCTCCATACTTATTCATAAATGCAAAAAAAAACGTATGTATGCATTGCTATGCAGCGTATATATATATATATATTTCTTATTTCTATACCGTCTTTAGTTTAATAACTATGTGGGATCTAAGACAGAAGGCTAGGCCCCCCCCGGGATCTAGCCCAGTCGTCACTGATTGAGCTCCTGTCTATTCTGGATGCCGCTGTAGATCCTGGCTTTAACAGGAATCACAGTGGTGGGAAAGTGTGTGGGAATATAAAAAAATATTCATAAATGCATTTATACGATAAAAAAACGCGTGCGCTAAAGTAGTGCGTAGTGCGCGTCCAGCCTAAGATTGTCTGTTACGCCAAGAATTTGTCTAATCAGTTGCGATGCGCAAAATATTTCTTTAACTATAGTAATAAAATTAAGTTGTTTTCATTATCTGTTATCTGTTTTGACATATCAACTACAAAGAACTAAAAATAATAAAATATTTTAGTCGTAAATTCCACGCCGCCGTTTCGAAGTTACGACCTATATACCTCTATAAATACATATTATAATAACTAATTTATTGTCTGGGTGTTTTATTTATCTATGTATGTATTTAAAAGTATTTATGTCAGTATATCAGTCTCTGGCACCATAGTACAGGGTATACTAGTTTGGGGTCAGGTGACCGTGTGTAAAAATGTATTATTTATTATTTTTGTTTCCGTCATCAGTTTATGGAATTCCCTTCCTTCAATTAGAAGCATACACTCAGCTGAAAAAAAAAAAGAAAAAAAAAAGGAAAGTAAAATAATATCATTTAAACTCCCATTGCTCTTTAATGATTAGTGCGTGTATACACACATCAAAAGTGTCTAGGGATCAAGTAGATTTTAGAAGATTGCAATCAAGAATATTTTTTACAAAAACTGAAATCATTCATAATTTATTCAAAATGTGATGATAAGTCATTGATACAGGCATGGAGAATTAGGTAGGAGACCAATACAGAAGATTAGATTTGATTTAAATAAATCAGATTTTTTGAGCTAAAAATGTTCTTGATCTCTAGACACTCTTGATGCACTCCATTCTACTACATATCCTTGAACTTTATAAGTCACTGACAATTTGATAGTTCCAACTCCCACAATTCCGTACTCTGCTGCATTCAAGTTACAAGATAAAGATCTTTAATTGTTTATATTCAATTTCCAGTTTTATTTACATAGAAATAAAGTATAATATTGTACGTATTGGAACTGGGAAGTTCGTTCTTCGTATGGGGAATTTTCATACTCCGAAAATTTCGTATCTAGATGTCGCTGGGTGACTTCTGTCAGTAATATAATGGTGACTTGTAACATGTGAACCAGTGGCGTGCACTGGTTTTACGACAAGGTAGGCAGTAATCCTCACGCATTGACACCTATATATTGGTAACTTGTCTTTACGATATATAGGTACCTATCTACTCACGCACAAAACACAGGACCTTCGTTAGCCTATGTCGTGAGTACAACAAAAAAATATCTAGCAATAACTATTATATTAGGTCGGGAAGCCTAAATACCTACTAAGGTAGGCAGTGTCTTTTTGCCTATATGCTGTGCACGCTACTGATGTAAACAAAAATAATAATAAACTGAAACGTTAATTAATGATGTCAGTATTTTGTTGACATTAATACCCCTTAATACAGCTAGCGCCATCTTTTATAACTAAAAGAAACAAGGGTTGCGAGCAAACATTCGTGCGAATATTCACATCGAGCGAACATTCAATGTCAGTCGAAGCCTTAATGTTGTTCTATGCGTAAGATTGCGTACATCATTCATACAAGTAACTTACATTCACAGAAACCTTGACGATTTTATTGACGGAAACGAAGGTCAAGGTATGGAAAGCTTATCATTATAAAAAAAAATCGTTTGGCTCCTAAATGTTGGTTCTTTGACCCACAAATGTGAGCCATCGACGAAAAAAAAATCATAACGTCATGTGTTATCATATTTGGCGGCAGATAACGCTTATGGAACTTTATGAGTTACAAAACAAACACGACTAGACTTTCAATGGGCGTTCAGTCTTTCCCTTTTCCTTATATCGACAGAGTGATATTATTATAAAAAAAGATATGTACAGTCAAATTTTTTTTTTCGGGACACTGATAAATGTCCAAGGTTTTGCTGTAATGCTGGCCACTGTGGAACATAAAAATCGTGATGTCAGATGTAGCGACTCAGCTTGGCTAATTGTCTTACCCCCTTACCAATAAACGCCTTTTTACTTACACAACTGTTATTACAGGTCTACTTGATCTGGTTATTCCGTATTTGATATACAACTGACAAGTTAAGTTGAGCTTTGTGTATCTTCTAAATAGCAATTCCGCCATTATTGGTAAGGCCCTTAGTGTTTTGTGTTTGTTGTGTTGTTTTCTGTTTATGTTTATTAATCAGTCCACTTGAATATTTGTGCGCTGCTTAACATCAGGCAGGATGGTGGTCAAACGCTTGTTCATAGTGATAATAAAAAAAAACAAACTTGACACTTTCCCGGACAGTAAATCCACTATCATATCTGTGATAACAATAAAAAGTGTCTTGTATTTATTAGCAGCGAATGTGTTAATATTGAAGTATCCATGTATGACATAATTCACACATGGGCAAGTTAATTTTCAGCATTATCTACATCCTTGGGTAAACATGGGTGGAATTATCGGCCATATGTCATATTTAGAGGAACTTATTGTTGGAAATGTACAGTACAGATTGTTTTTGAGGTTTTTGCATGAAACAAGTAACATTTATAGCTGTACTTACTGCAGTAATTATATCGGGATTTTTCAGAAACGCGCACTGAGCCTGCGAGCCTATCTGTCTTCTATCGGGTGCATTTCGGAGAGTGTGCTACGGAGTTGCAAAACCTAATACCCCCATCGCGTTTTTACAATAGGACAACCAGGAGAACGGCAAGACGTCATTCATACCTGGTGGATTTGCCATTTACGCGAACCAAACGGTTTGCGTCCACTTTCATAGTGCGAACCGCCAGGATGTGGAACGACTTGCCGGAGTCTGTGTTTCCTGCGCAGTACAGTCTGAAGGTCTTCAAGTCGCGAGTGAATAGGTACCTTCTGAACAAGTGTGCTCCATCTTAGACCACATCGCTGCTTAACATCAGGCAGGATGGTGATCAAACGCTTGTTCAGTGATTAAAAAAAACTGACTGATATTCTTTCTTTAAAGTGGGTATTACGTCGCGGAGTAATTAATCAAAGATAAGCATTCAGCTTACCTTCGTTGTTTGCTCGACGTTTCGACACAGTTACATGTGTGGTGGTCATGAGTAGACTGGAGTACGGCGGCGGCCTCATCCAATGGTTTGTTGCTAATCCGGAAGGACCCTTCAAACAGTGACTTTTGAGGGTATGAAGGGTAGGCCTGTAATTACGTCTAAAATTTCGAGGAAACAAGAGAAAGTTGAATGCTTCATCATCATCATCAGCCCATACTTGTCCACTGCTGGACGTAGGCCTCTCCAATTACACGCCACTGTGATCTGTTTTCGGCTTCTCGCATCCAGCTTCTGCCGGCCATCTTGCGTATATCATCAGTCCACCTTGCCTGCGTCGTCCTACACTCCGTTTGCCGAGACGCGGTCTCCACTCGAGAACTCGTTTTCCCCAACGGTCATCGGTTTTACGGCAAATATGGCCGGCCCACTGCCACTTCAGCTTGCTAAAACGATGAGCTATGTCCATGACTTTGGCTCTCTGTCGGAAGTTGAATGCTTATATTAGATTAATTTGTCCGCGCTGTATTACCCAGTATAAAAATTAAAAATAACTTGATAGTAGAAAAATACTTTTAATTTCACATCGAATTTTTCAAACGTCAACTTTATAAATCGAACTAGTACAAAATCGGTCTCCTTTTTCTGCGTCGACGCTAAAATACTTTTTGCTGTCAACAACACATTTTTTTAATTAAAAGTTCTTTTCATAATTCGAATTTCGAAATCGAACGTGCACATTTCGAATGCATTCTTTCGACAGCGTGAAGTATTTACGAGTAATAGTTATAAAGAAAAAAATAATCAACTTCAACCAGTAAACTTTTGTGGTTTTGTCATGGATGCCATTTTCAAAACTGAACGAAATTTAAATGGCGAACGGAAAGCACAACTGGACGTAGTTACACAGAAAGGACTCAATCCACAAAAAGTTACTTCGGAGATATTGAGCTTTAAAGTTGGATGCGCTATTGACCATGGGGATTGAGTCAGGGTACATAAAAAGTAGGTTGTAGCGAACTTTTTTATTCAATTCAATTCAATTCGTTTATTGCACTCATGTTACAGCAAAAGTTCTTAAATAAATAGCAAAGTATCAAACATGAACCCTGTGAGGGCAAAAGCAACAATATGGTTAGTAGTACACTCGCCATGTGTGAGGTACTAAGTACACTTACTTAATTATAAACTAAATTACAACTAAATCCTACTCTTAATAATATAATACTTAATAGTTAATATAATACTATGACAATTAATACAATAACAATAATGAACTATACTATTTCTTACCAGTATTAGATAAGGAAAATCTTTAAAGAGTTACTTAATGTAAATAAATAAATAAATCAGTCTGTTTGCGTGTGGGTGGAGATGGTGCATGGTGTGTACAGGGTGGTACTAATGATATGTCTTAACTTAGCACCCTGGTATAGCTCACTCAATTTCGGACAAAGTGTAAGTGGATTGAGTCCTTTCTGTGTAACGACATCCAACTTTCAAATTAAACCTGTTCACTCAATCGAAAAATAATAGGAAACAACCATCAAAATTAGCCGTGTAGTGACGGCGAGTAGAATACATGTGTCCACCCCAACCCAACATTTCCCGTCTTGGAGTTCGTAAGAGGTTACCGTGGGAACTCTCCAGAGGTCGGGCAGCGGAGCTCTCTGTGAGTTAAACCACAACGCCACTGCGATCGCCAACCCGCCTCCTCCCCTCCCCAATTACCATAGAAATTATTAGGGGAGACTCTCGTCCAGCAGTGGAAGTAAGTTTCCATTGAAAATACTCAGCGAATTGACTATCAAGTACTTATGTAGAGCTATAAAATAGTTACGGTGCCATTTTACTATCACTTGCGTAGGTAATTTTCTTTCTGATAAGTGAAAAACAGTACTTACTTACTGCATATTGATATTCCTTGTAAATGCTCTAAATGCTGCCGTTTTGAATTTATTTGTTGCAAATTAAACGTTGGTAGATGTAGATGATACGGGGCGTTTCCGCAACTCGACGTCCAATGCGCCTATTGTGTGTGATTGTTGGTATACGTAAACGTTGGTATTTCATACTTATTTACAGTAATAGTTTAAAGTCAAAGTCAAAGTAATAGTCGAAATTAAAGCAAAGACAAGCATTCAGCTTACCTTTGTTATTTGCCCGACGACGTTTCGACACAGTTACATGTGTCGTGGTCGCGAGCTGACTGAATTTCGCGCCGTAACACCCGGTTTAAACTGTTAATATAATTTCAGTGCGCTTTTCTTTAAAAAATGATCATAATAATTTAATCAACAAGCCGACTCGGCAATCTTTTTCTGCTAATATACATTTTTAATAGTATTTATCTGCTGTATACATTATTAAATCAAGAATACACAGTGTAAAAACACCCCGAGCAACGGTCTTAGAAACATTGTTGGGCTCATCAATATGAACAACTTTTACTATGGCGACAATGTGGGAAAATGAAATGCAATCCCCACATAAAATGTCATGTATCGAGGCAAAAAAAATCTATTTTGTATGGATTTTTTTTTATTACTGACGAGCCCAACAACCTTTCCAAGACCATTGCTCGGGGTCCTTTTACACGCAGTATATGCGTAGTTATAAAGATCTAAGCATACATAGGGACAGACCGCGGAAGGCCACTTTGTTTTATACAATACTGTAGCTGACCCGGTAAACGTTGATTTGCCAATATACATTATTAACAGTATTTATCTGTCGTTATATTACATGTACCTATTATACATATATACCTTCCTCAAGAATCACTTTATATACTAAAGAAAACCGCATCACAATCCGTTGTCAAAAAAAAAAATACACTTCACGCCTTATAATCCCAAAGCGGATAGGCAGAGGCACTTGCTTAATAAGCAAATTCCCACGGTTCACAAAGCGTATTTAACCCAACGTGACAGGGGGTGAGCCCATCGCCGTTATAGAGTTCACACACCTTGTGGTGTGCGGGTTTCATCACGATGTTGTCGTTCACCGTACGAGCGTTGCGTTGCGTACATAGGCTCTGAAAAAGAGTCCCATTGGTACACGTCCATTAGCCGGACTCGAACCCGCGACCTCCCGGTTACAAGTCAAGAATCCGACCAACTGGACTATAGACGTTTTAAAGATGTAGCGTACATATAGACAGACAGAGGCAAGTGAATTTGTTTTATACTATTACTAGGTGCCTCGGCAAACATTTGTTTTGCCACAGGAAGTAGCTTTTGTGCCCGGTGCATTGGAAGAAAAACACCTTTTAAACCTTCCCTGGACCTCCACGTGTAATTCAAGACCAAAATTAGCCAAATCGGTCCAGCCGTTCTCGAGTTTTAGCGAGACTAACGAACATCAATTCATTTTTATATATTAGAGATTCGAATACATTAATTATTTTTGACCTTAATTAGAGGCGCTCATGATTTATCTACCGAAATACCCTCTTAATATTTGAGATTTCAGGTTGAGTTTCACGGTTCTAGCCCTTTTGAAGGTCTAAATATGGGTATGTATATCAATTTCAGTGTTAATTAATTCATCAAGTAAAATACTGTTTAATTAAAGCCTCCCTGGAGGTAAATTATTTATAGAACTGGGTCTGAGATGTATTTTTTCATCAACAGCCCATATTTGTCCACTGATGGACATAGGCCTCTCCAATTGCACGCCACTGTGATCTGTTTTCGGCTTAACGCACCTAGCTTCTTCCAGCCATTTTGTGCATATCATCAGTCCACCTTGCCTGAGGGCGTCCTACACTGCGGTCTCCATCTGAGAATTCGTTTGCCCCAACGGTAATTTTTCAGAGAAACACGGTATTTTTTATATTTACATGATTATTTGTACAATTACATACATATCGGAATCTGTGTTTCCTGCGCAGCATAGTCTGGAGGTATTCAAGTCACTGGGGTAAATACACACATCAAAAGTGTCTAGGGATCAAGTACATTAGAAGATTGCAATCAAGAATATATTTAACAAAAACTGAATACATTCATAATTTATTCACAATGTCAAAACAATAAGTCATTGATACAGGCATGGGGAATTAGGTAGGAGACCAATCCAGAAGATTAGATTTGATTTAAATAAATTAGTTTTGTTTTTAGAGTTAAAATGTGCTTGATCCCTAGACACTTTTGATGTGTATAGTTACCTTATGAGCTAGGTGTGCTCCATCGTAGATCACACAGGGTGGTGGTCATACATAGTATTTAAACATACCCACACAAAAAATATCCCAGCTCACCAAATTATGTCCGAGGCAGGAATCGAACCTTCAACCATAATCCTAGAACCAGGAGCCTAAGTCTACTATACTCCGGTAGTGGCATCGCTCTGGCATCGAACCTATAAACCATGTGCATTGCTGGTCTCGTTACTTTCATTTTACTATAGACCTTAGTGATTCAGCGATGGATATCGTATCGTATATTTTGACGGGCCCGTTGGTGTAGTGGTCAGCATGTCTGCCTCTGCTCCGTAGGGCCGTGGGTTCGATTCCCACCGCTGGCAGGTATTTAGGTGGTGAGCTTTTAAGTACTTGTTGGATGTGTCTGGGTGTTTTATTTATATAAGTATGTATTTAAAAGAAAAAAAAGTATTTAATTAAGTATATTTCGTTGTCTGATTTCCATAACACAAGTGCTTTAGCTACTTAACATGGGATGAAGGCAATGTGTGTGTTGTTGTAAAATATTTATTTATTATTATTATTTATTTATTTTTATCGTTTGCTGCTACGATGCCAGCGTAGTAAAATTAGCCCCTAGATATCCTAACCACTAGTTCTACTTGGCCATCAATAAAACATGGCGACAAAAGAATAAAATCCTATGAGCGAGCAGAACAAAGAAAATTACCCTCCATTATATTAGAAATGGTGTGTCATATATTTTTTTGCGTGGCCATCAATCTAGAGTTGTCGGTATACCAGCATATAAGGTCAATGCGGGTGTTTGTCTGCTGAGATTTGGGTATTTAAGGCAAAATTAGGTAACACACACATGGTTACATACACAGGTTATTCAACTTTAAGAGTTTGACAGTGTATTTTGAATGGGGAATTTTCTTTGACTTTCTAACAGATTTTCAGGTGGAGAATTGTCATTACTGTCAAATTATGTTTGGAAAGTATGAAAAAAATGAAAATATATTTATTCATAAATAACAGTTACAAGTTCCAAGATGAACTGTTTCCGCTAAAGGTAAACCTGCGCTGCGGAAACAGGCTCCTCATTCTATCTGACACATAGTATTGTAAAAGACTAAGGAAAATAATAATTTTACAATTATATAATTGGGAAAGATAAAAATTAAACAATATTATTTTTCAGTATGTGTGTGTGTGTGTGTGTATGTGTGTGAGTGTGTGTGTGTGTGTGTGTGTGTGTGTGTGTGTTAATTGTTCAGTCGTAGTCTATATTATTCATAGTCGAAAACATAAAGCCATTCAATAATTACGTGACAGTTGTCCGCCCGAAAATCTGTCAGAAAAACGTCAAAGAAAATTCCCCCAATTGTGATTTAACGTTGTATAACGATCTTAAAGCACTCGTGTATACACTTCACGCCTGTCTCCCAGAGGGGTAGGCAGAGACTACGGATCTCCATTTGTCACGGTCCTGACATACCCCTTTCGCTTCATCAACATTCATACATATTTTCATACATGACCTCCGGTTTCGGTTCCGGTTTAATGGCTCTATGAACATACATACATACATACACTTCACGCCTGTCTCCCAGAGGGGTAGGCAGAGACTACAGATCTCCATTTGTCACGATCCTGACATACCCCTTTTGCTTCATCTACATTCATACATCTTTCTTTGGCTCTATGAAATCTGCGTGAAAAAAAAAATATGTAGACCAACAAATGTATCATCACAAATGTCATTCTTTTTTCGTCCAAAAATAATTCCCCTTCCACCATAGTTCGTATTGTAGGTCAATGTCGCAACAGTAGAGTAATTCATGCGTGAACAGTCAACAGTCAGACAGACGTACACGTGCTGTCCACAACAATGGGCCGGTTATCTTTACGCATGTATCTGAGCAACTACATAATATTCCTCTATTAGGGACTACATAAAAGGTGACAGGTACTTTAGTTATCGGAAAACCTGAAAAATTGTTTTTTTGTGCATCATAATGAATGCATTGTTACTTTGGTATTGTTTGATTTTCTTATTATTTTTGTTTTAGCTTTTTGTCTCCTTATTAACCCATTAGAACCCACTGTACTCGGAGATTGACAAGTTATTTTAAACTCTTTTACTTCGTAATAAAAGTCAAAATCAATTAAAGAGTAACTATACTTCTGGGCGTTAATGGGTTAAGGAGTATTAGTCCAATGTACGGGCCAAAGCCAAGCACATTGATTTATTCTTGACTTAAAAAATCTAGTAATCCGACATGTTTTTCTCACTAAGTGCCGGGGGAAGAGCAGCGTCACGGGTAACTGTGACTTGATGCTGAGCCGGAGTCTCCTCTTCACTGACAAGCACAGCCACACCGTGGCTATTCATTTGTGATTGTGTATTTTATTTTTTCATATTGTTATCTTTTTTATGTGTGTGTAATTTGTGCTTGTCAGAGAAAATAAATGTCTTGGCTTGTTTAGAATCACTGCTTTCTGTATTAGGCCTATCAAATTAGTATTTAATCCTTTTAGCACCGCTAGGTCTAGTGGTATAATGCCAGTTGTTGAAGTAACTATAGGTACTATGTGTGTAGTTCAAGTCACTGGGGTGAATGATCACCTTATGAACAAGTGTGCTTCATCATACACCACATCGCTGCTTAACATCAATCAGCCAGGATGGTGGTCAAACGCTTGTTCATAGTGATAAAAGTTTTAACTTTCCACTGCGTTTGAAGTTCTTTTGCAATTTCCCTATATTTAGTTAGTTTTTCTATGACTGTGGTGTGTATTTTATTTTATTTATTTAGTGATGGGCAGGTTATCGATGTTCGCATGTATCTGGCCAACGTCATAATCTTCCATTAACGGTTGTTATCGCTATGGAGTATTATGTAAACACTAGAGCTCGTATTCTGCAACAATAATCAGTCACTCAAGTGTCGCTTGAGGATAGATGGTCTCTTTCAGGCCTCATTTAGGGACACGCAGTACGTTGCGGATCGCGTCGGGCGCATATACATTTTGACCGTCACAAACGATGGTATAGTACGGGCGCGTGTCCTTAATTGAGGCCTTACGCCGACCTCTATTCCGGCAGATTTCATATACACACACTCACGTCCAAATCCACGAAAGAGGGTTGACAGAACCTAAGGATCACAAGCCTTCGGCCACTTTTAGTATAATGAAAAGTGTGCTCCATCGTAGACCACATCGCTGCAATAAAATTAGTTAAAAACGTCTATACGAGCCCTCATTTCCAAGTTGCCAGCTCATAGCCTGAATAAACCTAAATCTTTAGATCCCATTGGCGTCTCCTACGATATGCAAGGAAGAAAGACAGTGTTGTAGAATAAAACCTGTCATCCCCAATCAGCAGGATATGAATAGAAGGATAGGATATACAGGGTGTAATCGGTAAGTGTGGTCAGGCCATAATTCCGTGAATATAACAAATATCAGAAAACTGCCAACTGATATTAAATGTGCGTTACCTAATGAGTAAAATTACGTTAAAACCTTTTTTTTAATAATAATAAAAAAACCTAACCTAAACTACAATAATTTTTATTCTAATTTATTCAAAAGTACCATTTTACACAGAGTACCCATTGAAAAAAAAAACCTACATCACAACTATTTTTACACTAATATAAATTATAATTGGTATTACTGTTATTTTTCTATAGTTAGAAAAAAAAAAACAAAATCTCTCATAGTAACTCAAACTTAACAATTCAAGGTCATTAGTAAAATTATTCATGCTGTGAAGCGAAACAAACTTACTTACATAATTGTATAACAAGTAGTTTTATTCAATGAGAGTCTTAGAATGATAATTATGCATAAGAATGCAAAGAAAAAAGAAAACTTTGGACTCTAATCGGTTTCATTCGTGCCGTTATATCTATAATCAACATACATAGTTCATAACAAAGTCGCCACCCGCTGTCTGTCCCTATGTATGCTTAGATCTTAACAACTACGCAACAGTTTTAATATTAGTATAACTAGAAACTAGAACTATAGAATTCCACTCTTAATATTGGCTAATGTAGTGGTAGCCTATAATTAAGAGAACATTTTATCTATGAGTGTATCTCTTGTTGGCTGTCCTAAATCAAATAATAAATAAATAAATGAACAGATCTTGACGCGGTTTTGTTAAGTAGATAGAGTGATTCTTGAGGAAGGCATTTGCTTAGCAAGTGCCTCTACCTTACCCCGCATGGGGATTTAAAAGGCGTTTTGAAGTTAATTTTGTTTATATGTGGTGGGTAAGCCGTGTGGTGACGGCGAATAGAATACATGTGTCACCACCCCAGCCCAACTTTTCCCGTCATGGGGGTCGTAAGAGGCGACCGCGGGAGCTCTCCAGAGGACTGGGAGCAGCGCTCTCTGTGACTTAAACCACAACACCACTGCGATCGCCAACCCGCCTGCCAAGCGTGGCGATTACTGGCATTTCACCCCAAATAACGGATCTCATTGGGGGAGGCCCTCGTCCAGCAGTGGACGTTATGTGGCTGATGATGATATCGAGCTAATATGAAATGTTGCAAATAATAACTTGTTCATCGAATCATTTAAATTCGTCCATGATATTGACGAGAGTGGTGGTAATACGGAATCGTTGCGTGTGCAACAAAGTGATTTTGTACATATCTATCTCTGTCACTCACAGACGGAGTGAAAGAGATGGCAGTGCAACTTCAAACTTGACCCTCAAACGCGATTATGATTGTGAGGAAGTGTTTCCAATTTTGGCAGGCAGTAATAATATGGCTGTTGTCTAAATCAACTACTTACTGCTCTATTATATATTATTGTTATTAGTGAACTTACTGCAGAAGATATACACATCAAAAGCGTCTAAGGATCAAGTACATTTTAAAATATTGCAATCAAGTATATATTTTACAAAAACTGAAATCATTCATAATTTATTCAAACTGTGGTGATAAGTCATGGGGAATTAGCTAGGAGACCAATCCAGAAGATTAGATTTGATTTAAATAAATAAGATTTTTTTTTAGAGCTAAAAATGTTCTTGATCCCTAGAAACTTTTGATGTGTGTATATAATTTATCAACACTTATATGAGCATTGATTCCGGATCGTATAAAAACATAAATAACTTTAAAAGTAGGTAATAATTGAAACTAAAGGTAAAACTTTGTATTTTTTTGTTTTACCGTCTCTCAAAAATACATCATCATCAGCCACATAACGTCCACTGCTGGATGAGGGCCTGCCCCTAAGATTCCATCATTTGGGGGGAAATGCAAATAATCACCACGCTTGATAGGCGGGTTGGCGATCGCAGTGGTGTTGTGGTTTAACTCACAGAGAGTGCCCTCGATCGCTGTCTATTCATTCAGTAATCTATTCGCCGTAAGCACATGGTAAAAATACATATAAACACTCAATGTCTGTCTCCCAGAGGAGTAGGCAGAGACTACAGATCTCCATTTGTCACGGTCCTGACACACCCCTTTCGCTTCATCTACATTTATATCTACATCTTTTCATACATTTCAGATTCTCTAAAACAAGTTATTTTATTCAGGCTCCAATCCAGGTGTGTCAACCCTAAAGCGGCGATGTATGGAATCACCTCTTGTCACGTTGGGTTAAATACGCTTGGTGAATAGTGACAATTTGCTTAGCAAGTGCCTCTGCCTACCCCGCTTTGGAATTCAAACGCGTGAGGTGTATTATACCGGTATGACATTTGTTAACAACATTATGCGTGATTATCTTTGTTATCTGCCTACCCCGCTTTGGGATTAAAAGGCGTGAAGTGTATTTATTTATTTATCTTTGTTATTTAGTGTATGAAGGCCCTATGTACCGCTGGTTCAGAATAATGTTGTATCTATCATATCAGTGAAAACAAGAGAAACTTCAGAAAGAAAGACAAGATTTTTATAATATAACGCTTCATTACAAAACAAAAACAACTAAACACAATACATCACCTGTCAACTGTACAAGGTCGTTAGTTACTGCAACCACAAAATATTTAGTTTACCTACGTAAAGTCCAGTACATTCGTTGACAAATTAAACCAACCATTGTCATTGTAAAATGAGCTATAACCCTCGGGAAAAAGTACCAAATTCGAGTTCACGGTAAATATTTCCAACACTACAAGTTCACAGTATGAACTGATTCATACATCATTCTATAAATACAGTCGTCGACACGTCATATACTATAAATAAGATGCAAACAAGACAAGGCCGTTACCTACAACAACACTGAGGGCAAAGTAACTGAGCTTTCACGTAGAAATTAAAATTAAGCTGATGGTGTTTCAAAAGAGATAGCTTCAGTTTGATAGATAGCTTTAAAGAAAACAGAACCGACCTCAACTAAAAAAACAAGCAAAATATTTAGGGCCTTACCAATAATGGCGGAATTTCTATTTAGAAGATACACAAAGCTCAACTTAACTTGTCAGTTGTATGTCAAATACGGAATAACCAGTTCAAGTAGACCTGTAATAACCGTTGTGTAAGTGAAAACGCGTTTATTGGTAAGGGGGTTAATGTTTAAAATGGGTATTATAGCGCAAAGATTAACCAAAGATAAGCATTCGCTATAATATCCGTTTTAAACATTTAATATCATGTCAGTGCGCGTTTCCTTAAAAAATGATCAACATATTTAACTTTTGTGGTTTCTCATCGACGCCATTGTCAGAAATGAACCAAATCGAACAGGGATCACAAGGGAAAGAAGCAGCTTTCAAATTAAAAATAATCATCAACAATCAGTTAACAGTCCAAAGTTCATCTTCAGTCACATGACGAGGGCCTCCCCCAATCATTTCCATGATCAGGGATGGAAATAATCACCAGACGGTTTGGCGATCGCAGTTGTGTTGTGGTTTATCTCACAGAGAGCGCTGCTGCCCGTCCTATGGAGAGTTCCCTCGGTCGCCTCTTATAACCCCCAAGGCGGGAAGATTTGGGTTGGGGTGGTGATACATACACACATCAAAAGTGTCTTGGGATCAAGAAGATTTTTAGCTCTAAATAAAGTCTAATTTATTTAAATTAAATCTAATCTTCTGGATTGGTCTTCTACCTAATTCCCCATCAATGACTTATCACCACATTTTGAATAAATTATGACTGCATTAAGTTTTTGTAAAATATATTCTTGATTGCAATCTTTTAAAATGTACTTGATCCCTACACTTTTGATGTGTGTATATTCTATTCGCCGTCACCACACGGCACGTACTACTACGTCACAAAAAAAGAAACAAAAGCGAATTCTAACGAACCTCATCCTTTTTTTAATTCTATTAAAAGGGCAGTAGGATGGATGCAAGTCGTTTGACGAATAATAAATATTTACACGGTTAATGAAAGGGGTCAGGTATGTCGATGTCGTCCGAGAAGGATAAACACACATCAAAAGTGTCTAGGGATCAAGTACATTTTAGAAGATTGCAGTCAAGAATATATTTTACAAAAACTGAATTCATTAATAATTTATTCAAAATGTGGTTATAAGTCATTGATACAGGCATGAGGAATTAGGTAGGAGACCAATCCAGAAGATATATTATTATATTTTTTTAGAGCTAAAAATGTTCTTGATCCCTAGACACTTTTGATGTGTGTATATACATCGATTCAGTAATTTCCTGGCCGAAGGCGACATAAAGGACTATTAAAAACCAGCAAATGCATGGATGATGACAATGATAATATAGGTATTTTAGTATTTTACGATACCGTAGTATTTAAACATTTTATTGACTCAACTAGAGTCATTATTGCATGTTTAGTGTACAAAAAGGTGTACGGGATCTTCTTACCCTTAGCACAATACACGTCCATATGGTATCGTAATTTCGTCAAACCCTTTCTCATCAATTTAATGGAATTCCAGAGTAGATGTATATAACTTAAAAAACGAGTTTGGAATAAAGATCTGGTACAGTTTTAGAGATACGACGTTAGACCGACAATTTTTTTTTTAAACACATGGAACGAGCGTTTTACCACCGTCCTGCCTGATTTTAAGCAGCGACGTGGTTTACGATGGAGCACACTGTTCATTGCTTATACTTATATTTCCAAAATACATTATACCCTATGGCCTCCAGACCATGGACTCATAGGGCCTTACCAATAATGACGGAATTGCTATTTAGAAGATATACAAAGCTCAACTTAACTTGTCAGTTGTATGTCAAATACGGAATAACCAGTTCAAGTAGACCTGTAATAACAGTTGTGTAAGTAAAAAGGCGTTTATTGGTAACGGGTTACGATATACGAAAAAAATATGGTAAGAACTTTTTGTATTACATAATTTAATGTCGTTATTGCCGTATGAAGTCAATAACTATTGCTGATGTTTTCGGCTGCCCGTAGTTCCCTTCGGACTGAAGAGGCCTAATTCCAACACTGGATGAATATAGGCTGATGACGAAGGCCTCTAACTTGGCTTAGCGACTACCTATCGAATATTACGCCTCTATTCACAATAAGTATTATTTTTGTGAGAAAGTATTTACCTAGTATGAATATAGGTATTTATTCAGATGGTTATGTAGAGATTATTTGGATAAAGTGGTCTAAAATACATTACACAACACATACTTACACGAAATTCTAATTATTCCGTATTGTAATGATATTCTTTTAATGGGAAAGTTATATCAATTTAAATTTGGATATGCTACATAATAGAAACTAGTAGAGGCCTCGTAATTACAGTGTTAATTTCTATAAAAAATTTAAAACCATTTTGTTAAAACCATTACTCCAAAATTAATGTTTGTTTCATATAAGGTTCTGCTCCCCTTATTACTAATTTTGAAAAACCCCTTCTTAAAAATAAAAAAAATCTAATTTATTTAAATAAAATCTCATCCTCCGATTTGGTCTTCTACCTAATTCCTCATGCCTGTATCAATGACTTACCACCACATTTTGAATAAATTATGAATGAATTCAGTTTTTGTAAAATATATTCTTGATTGCATTCTTCTAAAATGTACTTTATCCCTAGACACTTTTGATGTGTGTATCATAACAGAAGATTGTGCAAAATTTCAAGTTTCTATGGTCAAGGGTTTGGGCTGGGTATTGATGAATGAATAATTCAAGACTTTGAGTTTTATACATATAGAAAATATTAACTATACGTATATAAGTGTAGATTTTATGCTTTATTATATGAAGTACTAATATTGACATGTTTAATTATAAAATTATAAAAGCGAAAGTTTGTATGGCCGTTTATTCCTTCTCTCAAGCAACCTGCGGTGCTATCCACAGTTATCGCGTTCCCGCGGGAACGTAATCTAGCCTTATACTATTGCGTCATATAGCTGCGCTTAACATTTTTTTTCCTAAATGTGTTGTCCATATTTTATATAGCTACCTCAAGATTGACTCTATCTATTAAAGATAACCGCATCAAAATCTTTTGCGTAGTTTTAAATATCTAAGTATACAGCACAGACAGCGGGAGGTGAATTTGTTTTGTACTGTGTATTGGTATAATTGTAAAGTTTCATTGTTTATGCGTGAAACAGTCACAAACATCGAACAGTCCGTCAAAACTTTGGTGTTTAAAATATAAATAGGTTTGTTTTCATCCAACAAGCCATAACAGCGAAAAGTTTTACAAAAATAACTAACATTTTTTAAGAAAGTAAAAAGTCAATGGCTCCTTTGATACTTACCAAAGTCTCAAGTGCCTAACCTAACATAAACAAAACAAAAATTTTTTTTTAACGAGAAACAAGTTTTGTATACATTTTTAGTGTTAGAAAACCGCGAGGGAATGAATAATTTAGTCGTCTATTCGAGAAAAAAACTGTACTCAAATGATATTTTTTTATTTTAAACAACGTTATTTTAGGCAGATTTATTATGCCTATTGATCATGTTTTTTATTCCGGCGACACACGTCGTGGGATCAAAGTTGGATCCATATTTGGTTCCACTTTTTATGTATGCACGATAATGAACAATTAATGTCCAATGTATGTCCAAGATCCATGTTACTCTAAGATGTTTGTTTTTTATCACTATGAACAAGCGTTTGAACACCAAATAGAATGAATCGGGGAACATTACTTTTGTTTTTAAAGTCATAAATGACGTTCATCAAGCTTTGTGTTATGCTACTGTATATCTGCATGTTGTAGCACTTATAACGATGAAATAAAGAAATTTTGACTTTTTAATTTGACATCAGCTGCCTTTGTTCCTGAAATGTCACAGGAGTCGGTTACGCGATTTGGAGATTTAGCTTCATTCAGATTATGTGCTAGCACACAACTTGTAATTCAAGGCCTATATTGAATTTCTTGACTCCTAATAAGGATTGTGAGTAGTTCAAAAAGAAAAATGAAAGAATTCATTTTTCGTGACATTTCCCGTGTCACTAAAACATCGATATGGTCCAAAAAAACGTCGTTCATAACAGATGGACATTCCATTTACGGGAACCAAACGATTTGCGTCTACTTTCATAGTTCGAATTCGAGTTGTGTAACAAGTTTGTGTTTCCTGCGCAGTATAGACAATTCACTATTTATTTATTGCGTAAGAATTACATCTAAGATAAACCCTGTTTAGGGTGTGTCAACAAAACAATAAAATTACATTTTTAAATAATAGATAACAATAAATATTTCAATGACATAACATATTACTTGTACACCTAGTACTATCACTAATTATATTAATAAATTTGTTTTTAACTAAGTTGGACTATGGCCGGATATTTATACGAGTACATACGTTGGAGATCCTTTAGCGGTGCAAGGATCTCGGAGGTTTGTTGGTTTCCAAAAAATCGTGTATTTTTTTAGCTTATTTTTAAATATATTAATATTGGTATCTTCTTTAATAGTATAGGTAGGTTGTTATATATTACTTGGGATTGATAGAGGGGAGATTTTTTGTATTGTGATGTTTTGGTGTTAGGAATGACAAGTTTAGTACAGTGACGGGGGTTGCGGATGTATTCGAACATGTCGGGGTTTTTGCGGACGAATAGTACCGATGTCTGGAAGGTCTTCAAGTCACGGGTAAATACACACATCAAAAGTGTCTAGGGATCAAGTACATTTTAGAAGATTGCAATCAAGAATATATTTTACAAAAACTGAATTCATTAATAATTTATTCAAAATGTGGTGATAAGTTATTGATACAGGCATGGAGAATTAGGTAGGAGACCGATCCAGGAGATTAGATTTGATTTAAATAAATTAGATTTTTTTTAAAGCTACTAATGCTCTTGATCCCTAGACACTTATGATGTGTGTAGGTATCTAATGAACAAATGTGCTCCATCGAAAACTGAATTCATTCATATTTTTTTCAAAATGTGGTGATAAGTCATTGATACAGGCATGGGGAATTAGGTAGGAGACCAATCCAGAAGATTAGATTTGATTTAAATAAATTAGATTTTTTTAAAGCTAACAATGTTCTTGATTCCTAGACACTTTTGACGTGTGTAGGTACCTAATGAACAAATGTGCTCCATCGTAGACCACATCTCTGCTCAACACATGGCAGGGTGGTGGCTAAACGTTTGTTAAAAAGAAAGTTATCATAATCAACCCTAATGTCTAATGACATTCAAACAAATTTCAACCTTAATGTGCTAGACATAAGATTCACGTCCGACTGTAATTTGTATACAAATGACGCCTCATATTTCTGTGAATCATAGTGTCTTTGTACATCATCGAACAATGTATCTGATAGAAAACATATAATTCAAATTGTTTGTGATTCATAATTATAAAGTGCACAGTTTCAATACAACTACGACACAAATATCATTATACTACACAATTTATACACAGGATAATGTCTCTGATCTGTGTGTTTATTCAGAAACCCATTAAATATTTAGCTCTGGTCCGCAGCGTTTGTCATCATCCCAGTAGAATTTATAGTCGCCGTCAGCTAAGAAGCAAATTCTGACACATTGATAAATCCATGAACTATTTTCAGAATGGATGTGACTGACAACCAAATGTATGGCGATGACATTTGTATCTCAGCGTTGAACGTCCTATTGATTCTTAGCTCGTTGTCATCAATTAATAGAGATGTATTTTTTTTTTGTTCATGAATCGAAGTTATGCAGTTATATGTAAAATAACAAATAGGTTTCATTTTGAATGCAGTGTCTGTTGCTCATAAAACATTTATGACGACTGTAATTATTGATGGTACCAAAACATCACTCATAAATCGATTCTTAAATAAATCGAATCTTTCCAATACTGTACAACACTATCAGTCTAGGCTACGCATGTCAATCGACCTGTCAGAATTTGCTTCTTACGTGACGCCGACTATAGAGAGATATAATTTTAATCTCAGATCACCACAACTAGACTTGTACTCTTTTGTCTCTTTCCCACAAAAATGTATGGAAAATGATGTACTTCTGGATCATCATCATCATCATCAGCCCATACTTGTCCACTGCTGGAGGCCTATCTCTCCCATTGCACACCACTGTGATCTGTTTTCGGCTTCTCGCATCCAGCTTCTGCCTGCAAGCAGTACTTCTGGATGCAAACTCTCTATTTGACAGTTTGGATGCAGATTTGCTCCGATACGCAGTAAGGGACAGAAGATATTTTTATTTAACTCTATCACTCCTGCATGTTTTTCATACCGTTTTGTCTCGTTTTTATTCTAAACGTCAGTTTTGGATTGCAAGTCTTCTTGTTTTTGATCTGAGATGATCCTTAATCTTACAAGGTTAGATATTTTTCTGATGGATTTTGGAATCTATTGACGTTTGTTATTCTAATTACCGACTGCATCACATAAACCCGGGTGATGTTTATCATTAAATCTAGCTTTTAAGTACAATGTGAAATTATTGTTTACTGTTTAAATAGGTATTTGTCCTGTAGTGTTACATACCTTATGTGAGTATTGTAATAATATAAGCTTCTCTGAAATCTTTAGATAATTCCAGTGGAGACATTAAATAAGGTTCTAAGTATGTGTTGGTTAAGTGGGAATATACAAGTCTTTGTTTGATTAAGGGTTAAATAAAAAGGAATGAACTTCAAACTGCAGTCGCCCTTAAATTTTTTTTAACTTTCTCACCATTTATGTGGTCTGGCATCGCCAAAACCTGACTTAAAAATTTTTTTTCCGTCATCATCAACATCATCATCATCATCAGCCCATACTTGTCCACTGTACACCATTTTTTTTCTTATCCATACAAAATAGACAATTTTCTGCCCCGGGAGTTAACATTTTGTATGGAGATGAAATACTTTTCACCATATTCAGATATTTTTCCATCCTCATTTTTTAATGAGACTTTGACGATAGACTTTGACTATTAACATTAAAATATATTTGACTAAAAAAGACTTAGCTGTATGGCTTATGTTCTTTACATCCGCTGACTCACCTTATATGGATTTATAGATATTGTATATAATCATCAGCCCATATTTGTCCACTGCTGGACATAGGCCTCTCCAATTGCACGCCACTAATAGTAGGTATTTTATATACCACGCATAAACCAAATAATTACATACTTACCATTTTTTTCCGTTCAAGTATTGTCTAATAGAGATGTATATCGAGCAAGTAAGTATTTATTAGCATTCCTAGAAACCTCGGCTGCAGTTACTTTCGTAAATACATTATAGGCTTTATGTAGATATACATAAGGAACCAATTTACGTAAATCCTTTATTTTACCGCTTAATATTAAATGCAGTATGACAGCAGTTACCTACATGATTGATTAGTCATTGACGTTTAATTATTGTGGAATCGAAATAATGCCATTATGTTGAATTATTTAACTACATATACGATGCGGCTTTACTCGCAGAAAAATGCTTAGCTAGAAATACAAAGGGTCTTACTAATAATGGCGGAATTGCTATTTCGAATTTACACAAAGCTCAACTTAACTTGTCAGTTGTATATGAAATACGGAATAACCAGTTTATGTAGACCTATAATAACCGTTATACAAGTGATAACACGTTTATTGGTAAGGGGGTAAAAGTATTGTTGCCTGGGTAACTTGATTTATGTTATTTGTAAATTATAGGCGGTGATAAAATGTTTCAATGAAATGGGTGTCTTTTTCAGTAGGTATATACATAGTATAAAAGGACCTCGATCGAAACGTTGTTGGGCTTAACGACAAGCGGGGAAATAAAAATAAAATGTTGCTCCATCGTAGACCACATCGCTGCTTAACATCACTTATGATGGTGGTCAAACGCTTGTTATTTTTCTAAAATCTTTATTGCACAATAGTAAAATTGGCGGACTTAATGCTGATGCATTTTCTACCAGTCAACCCAAGTTGTGGTAAAAAGTTATGAGTGCAGTAGAGAATGTGTGTGCAGTAGAGAATGTAGAATCATTAAATTGTTTCATCATTTTTTAATGAAACGCGCACAGACATTATTACTCAATATTGTTCACCGGGTGTATAGGCGCGAATATAACCGAAGACAACGTCGAATAAAATAACAAAGGTAAGCTCGAGCTTGTCTTTGGTTATATTCGCGCCTATACACCCGGCGAACAATATTGAGTCATTAAATTGTTGTCTTGATTATTGAGTTAAAAAAAAATTAAACTATCAATGAACTTAACGCGTCACTGGCTATACTCGAACCTTGGTGGTTTATGATCATCATCTAGGAAGTGACCTAAACCTTATGACATCGGTGTATTAGGTACATATGATTGTATTCAATGTAGATACCTAACGATTAGATCAACTAATGATGAATGACTAGGTTTTATAATGACACACGCGTATTTTCCGAAGTATTTGTACCTTTATACAAAATTGTGGTTATAATTAGCAAGACTTCATTATTGATGTCATTCGACATGTTATGGAACTCAAAGTCCTGAATGATTTAATCATTACTTACTCAACAACGCTGAGCCCAAACCTTGAAAGCGGGCATTTTTTCGTGTACATAAGAAATATTTTTTCAAAATTCATCCTTTAAAAAGGAGAGTAGACGTAAATATGACAAAAACGTGACTTTTGAGAGCTTTTTTATCACTATGAACAAGCGTTTGACCACCATCCTGTCTGATGTTAAGCAGCGATGTGGTCTACGATGGAGCACACTTGTTCATTAGGTACATATTTACCCCAGTGACTTGAAGACTTTCAGACTGTACTGCGCAGTAAACACAGACTCCGGCAAGTCATTCCACATCCTGGCGGTGTCGTGAAAACAATTTTCTTGGACGACCACAGACTTATATTAATTCATACAACATATAGAAACTAAGGGTACTAATACACATGCTCGTTAGTGGCATGCTTTTGCAGCGATTCCCGTAATATTATTGTTCTTATTACAATCGAAGCTGTGAGATATTTGACGTATTGGTGGTTACTTACCGTAATAGCCACAAAAGCATGCCACTAAGTCTATAAGTACCTTGAAAGACTTACCTACTAAGTACAACATTGCTTATACTAGTCTAATTACATAATGTTTGATACTTGGGTTATTTTTTATAATTTTGCCGTGTGGTGACGGCGAATAGAATACATGTGTCACCAGCCCAGTCCAACTTTTCCCGTCGTGGGAGTCGTAAGAGGCGACCGGGGGAACTCTCCAGAGGACGGGCAACAGCGCCCTCTGTTAGTTAAACCGCAACAACACTCATATCGCCAACCCGCCTGCCAAGCGTGGCGTTTATTGGCATTTACCCCCTCCCCCCACCCCATGCGTATAGTGATCATTAGGAAAAGCCCTCGTCCAGCAGTGGACGTCATGTGGCTGATAATGATGACGATGACACGGTTTTTTTTAATTTACGCATTTTGCGACTGACCTACCCAAACTCACAAATATTATGCGTACCTATTTATAAACTGTATTTTAGTATCATGTGAAGTAAAACAATCTCTTACATCATCACTGAATATGACAGCTAACCCTAGCACAGAGTTCCGAGAAAGACTTGACAAGACATTTATTATAACGCGCTCCGATTAATCAAAACAAGAAGACACACTAAGAGTGATACAGCAGCCAATCACAACGCGTATTTTTTTTATGTCGCGTATTTGTGTAATGTGCATGCTAGGGCACCCGTATTGGGAACACATCTGTCATGTTTCACTTCTCTTTTACGGGTTTCGTCTGGAATAGAGAGAATTTGAAGAGACATAAAAATCGAATTAGGAGTTTATATCTCTTAGCCGTCGATTTTATGTTACGAGTTATTTCATAATATCGTTATTTTTAATTTCAAAATCTGGTGTTTTATAAAACCTCAGATGGGGCCAGACCCCATAACTCAAAACTTATTGTAACTGGAAACAACTGTCAATTCAATGTACATTGTTCGGATTAGACGTACATACTTTTACAAACTTCTTTTAAAAGGCGTAATGTACGTTGAATTGTACATTTATTTTCCAAAATATGTAAGTTTTGTGTTACAGAGACCAGAGACTGGATCGACTGGACCTACTGTAAACGGGGGTGTTTTGCCACTTGGTCCTTTTTCATTGTATTCTTTTCGTTTTACTAGTTGTGTTCACATTGGTAGTCATGCCCTAGAAGAGAGAGAGTTGGCAACAAAACGGGGATGGAAAAAGATAATTTGTATAGAGTAAAAAAACGGAGGAAAAGAGGCAGGCGCAAGTCGACGCGCACGTCTCCAGAGCCGTGGGAAATGGCCAGTACGCCAGGTAGAGCTTGGGTGGTGGTGGGTTTGTGTTGAAATTTTACCATAGAACAATTTTTATCCAATGAAATTCAATCTCAAGAAACTACAATTACGACAAAAAAGTTTGTTCTCATTCACATCAAACTTGCCACGTTCGTCACCAGATTGAAAATTCCGACGAAAGTCAAAAACGTCATTCATATCAGGTGGATTTACTATTTATGCGAACCACTGACCGCGAACCAATGACTTGCCGGAGTCTGTGTTTCCTACGCAGTACAATCTGAACGTCTTCAAGTCATTGTGGTAAATAGGTACCTAATGAACAAGTGTGCTCCATCGTAGACCACATTGCTGCTCAACATCAGGCATGGTGGTAAAACGTTTGTTCAATGTGTTTGAAAAAAAATTTTCTCAAGTTTCCTAAAAGGTCATATTTATAATACGATACATCCGAAATTCATCATGTTTCATTATATTTAGAATTACTACGCTATTAATATCAACATAGGATTGGTGCAACAGCACTGTTGAATAAACAATTTTACTCGAACACGAAATCGATTCGTAAATAGAACATCACAAAATTCAATAACTTGCATACGAGAATTTACAGTGAGAGTCCCGTGCAGTTCTTTTATTTTTATTCAAAACTAGCTGTACCACTGTACCCGTGGTGATTTCGTGGTAAAATATAGCCTATGTTACTTGTGGATAATGTAGCTTTCGAATGGTGAAAGATTTTTAAAAAACGGTTTATTAGTTTTTGAGCCTATTCATTACAAACAAACAAAGGTTTCCTCTTTATAATATTAGTGTGGATGTAGATGACTTCAAAGAAATAAGAAGAGACTTCAATCATGAAAATTTGACAGATTTTCGTGAGATCACATTGTCGGAACTGAACCAAATTTAAATGGGACCAAGATGCAGAAGGGATTGGGTAATGGAGATAAACGCTTAGCAGAAGCAGAATCATTACATGTCCGAGTCTCCGTAATAAAGCTCTGTACAATACGGATTGGAAAGGCAGCAAAAACACATTAAATACTTGCAACACTTGTCATATTTGAGCTATTTAAAAATAACTCGACGTCATACAATTAAGACTGTCAGTATTTGTACAGTAAGGAACAAAAGTGCATAACAGAAAAATATTTTAATGATCAGGCCCCGTACTCTTAAGCTTTCAAGTAATGTTGATTACGCTGTATGACAGTGGCAGCGCTATACCTCCGAATACCGCTATCGCTGTCACACATCGAGAACAATATTCTCTCTTGTTCTATTAGTCCTCCTGGTACGGAAAAAATGTACTTTTTTCACTTATAGTGAGTTCGACACTTGGTATAGGGCTTATTAAAAATCTGTGAACGCAGTTCAAATTCTTTGAAAAGAAATAGGTACAAAGTTTCCTTTGAGATATATATTTCTTTTTCAGTATTTAAAATATTTCCCCTTTAGGTAGCATAACCGTTGGACGCGCTGTAAAGCATTTTGTACTCACATGTACTGCAATGTAATAATACTTCTGAGTCATTCCAGTCAAAGTTGATTTATCTTACATATTAAATTAATGTTTATGCTATCAAGAGACTTAAAAAGAACTGCACCAATTACCTACTGTAATTGATCGGAATCTATCTATAGATTGAAATTCACGTCGGTAAGGCGACGTCAATGATCAATGATTGCCTAAACTTATAGCAGTCTCCTTCACTATTGCCGTCGTATTCATAAAAAGTTAAAACTAGTTGACGTATATCAACTTACATTAGTTTGTTCGTATTTGGATTACATTTGACCACTAGAGCTGTTCTAACTTTATTAATAAGAGGGTTAAAATTTGTCCAACTACTACAAAATTTTCAGGGTAAAAAGTGATCTAAGTAATTACCATATTACACACGTCAAGAACGTTTTTAGTTGTAAAAAAATCTAATTAATTTAAATCTAAACTAATCTTCTGGATTGGTCTCCTACCTAATTCCCCGTGCCTGTATCAATGATTTATCACCACATTTTGAATAAATTATGAATGAATTCAGTTTTTGTTTAAATATATTCTTGATTGCAATCTTCTAAAATGTACTTGATCCCTAGACACTTTTGATGAGTGTTGTATATCACCCTCTATTTAGTGATACGTCGCACAGGATAGAGCTACATAGTAGCCTATGTCCTTTCTCAGGCACTAATTTATCCGTAAACTTCCATTTAAAACGGTTAAGTAGTTTTGGTGTGCCAGACAGACAGAGTTACTTTCGGATTTATGATATTAGTATGGATTAAGACGAAAGTATACATACATACGTACATGTATGTAGGTTTATGGTGCAGAAATTACATAATACAGCCTTCACACCTCCTTGTCGGAATGTTAGGTACAGACAACACATACATACACTTTATTTATTTATATATTTACATTTGACACGCACATTTACATACATACAATCACAAAATAAAGAAAATTGACAATAAGAAAAAACAAACACAGAAATTAATAAGTAAAAATTGCCCTGTTTGACGTGGCAAATGCAAAAGGGCTCTGATTCAGCGTGTGCTGGGAGTGACGTGGATTAGCACAACACTCTCAGCGCTGATCTTCCACCAGTACTTCACGCCACGTTTCCCATAGGGGTAGGCAGAGGCACTTGCTTAGGAAATGTCCACGGTTCACTAATCGTATTTAATCCAACGTGACAGGGGGTGAGCCGGCAGGTGTTACGATTTGAAAAAAATCTAAATGTTGACTTTTTTTTCATTACCTCAGAGCTTTCGAGTGGGTGACCTCCTTTCGATTTTGATTGGCTATTGCCAATTACAGCTCGTTTTTATTTTATGTCGCATCTTTATTGACGCGCGCGCTAAACCTTCAGACAGACGTTATGGTATCTTATTTATGCAATATCAAGCTAGCATGTCTCACAAGTTGGGTGCATGATCAAGGATAATGGAAGCTGTGAAAGGCGCATTATGCAATCCAAGCCACTATTCAAGAAAAGTAGTTCAGCCACAACGCGGTTCAATTTTTACCCTAATTGACATGAGATTCGTAAAAAAAACCTTATTTACTTTCAGGCAGAGTTGAAAATGCTTCAGCTGGAAGCATTTTTATGATGATTTGAGGAGAAAGTGAGCTGAGACAACTTGTAGCTGTTTTACAAGTTAAAAAGCTTGTTTCTGTGGTCTCTGTTTCTTTTTAAACATAAATATTACTTTATTACATATTGTAAACTATGTTTTATGTTTAGTATTTATTTATTTACTGCCATATATATCTCAAGTCTAAGACATAACCCTGTTAGGGCGTAGCGACAATAATAATAATAGAAATTAAATTAATCA
>SJJU01004965.1:0-12819 GCA_012932125.1 Conopomorpha cramerella
ACCTGTGAATTTCTTTCCTTCGCGCACCATATTAGCGAGCCAGTAGGTCCGCCGGTACAGGTTCAATATGAGACAGAGCGTCGTGTCGGCAACCTCCTCCACGCCGTAGCCCGGTACATTACATACCGCTATGCCTGGAATTGAATATTCAGAAATATTAGATATTTTTTTTAATGAAACGCGCCAACATTGCAAGTCAGTATTGCTCACCGGGTATATCGGCGCGAATATCGTAACGTCGAGTAAAATATAACAAAGGTACGCTCGTGCTTGATTAGAAGCGCGCCCATATACTCAGTGTGAACAATATGCAGAAATATTTTTAGTATTATTTATTATAGTTCGTGCATTTCATGAATGCGCGCGGGCATTTGATGTGCGAGTTGTATATGGACATGCTAGTTGACAGTTCAAACGAACAAAACTGCCACACACACATCTAAGGCCCGCGCGCATTCATGAAATGCACGAACTATACTATTATATACAGCAGATCACCTGTTGCAAACTAGCAATTATAAAGTGACAAGTTTAAAGAACCGTTGTCGTGGCTATTTCGTCATTATCGGTATTGCATCGTAGTAATAATAAAACTAGATTGGAAATACCTACGTAAAAGTATCTGAATTGAACTCAGCATTTGTAAACAGTTCACCGTGTCTATGACACCTATTTACTCTTACAACGGCAAACAATCTTACAGGGAGAAAGAGATAGATATTACAATCTTTAAAATATTAAGACATTGCAATAGAGAAAAGTAACAATAAACGCAATGGTTTCGGGCGTAAAACGTGTAGCTCTACGGACGACGTAACAGGCAACCTGAGAGTGTATTTTATCAACCAAATTCCGTCGCCCTATAACCCTTACCTCTCAGGCAAATCATCATCAGCCCATACTTGTCCACTGCTGGACATAGGCCTCTCCAATAGCACGCCACTGTGATCTGTTTTCGGCTTCTCGCATCCAGCTTCTGCCAGCCATCTTGCGTATATCATCAGTCCACCTTGCCTGAGGGCGTCCTACACTCCGTTTGCCGAGACGCGATCTCCACTCGAGAACTCGTTTTCCCCAACGGTCATAGGTTCTACGGCTAACATGGCTTCTCAGGCAAATACTGACAATGATTCTGCACATTGGTAAAGACTACCACTAAATTAACACTACTACCAATATAAATAATTCTCAAAATGTATAAATTCAGCTACAAACGTAATGTGCAAAACCAACAACGGACACGTCAAACGCAACACTACCTTCATTGAATCTTCAAAGCACGTACTACGCACTGGTGTTTATCGATAAATTATGTATTTTGGCGTTGGAAGCACCTCCCCATATATGTTAGTGCTAAGAAATGTACCCTATTATCAGGCCACGCTTCGGCAGGTACAGTCGCGATAGTGTATACGTTCGCGTCGGAAATGGAACTAGGGATATAGAGAATTTCGTAAAAACGGTCCTAAATGACTTTATAGCCTACAGTTTCAGAAGGGCCATAAACCGTCCCTGATTAACGTTACAAGAGATTTATTAGGCCGCTAAAGCTTGCCCACTATGAGATCTACTCGGTTATGGTTCAGAAGCACATCTTTGTAATGTGTTAAAGTACTTTAGTGGAGGGCTAAATGTGGTACCGATTTAGTTTTAACCTTTTCACCGCCAATGTCTTATAAATCAGACACATTAGACAAGTTATTTGGAAGTTTATTACTATCAGAGTAGAATTCAAAATCGTGAAAAAAAATTATTATTCCACCGCTTAAAAGGTTAATATGATGCATACAACATAGATTGAGACCCAGATTTTAATAATCTACAATTGTTTCATAAAGACACGAAACGAACGATCGATAAAACACATAATGACATTCAAAGGTTTTCCGCGCCTGGTGTTATGTTGTAAACGATTAACGAAGTTAAGCATCAGTAATATTTTTCCAAGGGTTACGGATTTACTCAAGTTTAATAGGTAGTACAAAAAGGCGCAATGTGTTAATTTGTATTTAAAAGTAACAATTCTGCAAAGATCCCAAATACAAAATAAATACATTTTGTGCTAAAAATAAGTACAAACAAATAACCTCACATGTATCCAAACTTTCGCACTTATAATAACATTCCTAGTAGCAATCAGACTGAAGAGCACACTAAACATTTCCATGAGAAATCGATCAATTGAAACGATGAGGAGGCGGTACTCTACCGAAGCGTAGCGCGTTATATTAACGGCTTCATTTAAACATTACGTCACCTACAATGGATGATAACATTGTAATATTTTATAGGTGCATTATTTATTGAATCTCTTTATGTACAGTCGGCCGAGACTCTGATCTACTATCCTAAGGTTGCAACTAATATGAATGTCATTAGGGTTCATTTATTACTAGTCACAATGTAAGAGCTCTATTTTATTGTTGTTTTAGTGACACTATAATGGTCATCAAAACAGACAGACCCTTTCTTCTCCGACCGTATATAGATAAACTAAAGACGTGATAAATACGCATAATATGTAAACCTTTATTAGGAATCTTCGCCTGCAATTGCGTGCTTGGTGTTGTTCCCTTGGTTGGCCTTTAATGTTATCCAAGTATTTTTCCTCCAGATTCCTGCACGTTATCGTACATCTACTTCAATCATCCCCGTTGTTTGTTTGGCATAAGCCCCGAGCACCATCCTTTCAGGTGCGGCATATAAATGCCACACGATGTCACACGACAATAATGTCACACGATCTTCATAATACTATGTCCAACAAAATCTACCTAGTTCTGATGCTTGAAAAATTGGAAGCTGACTACGTACTAATGGTGTATTCTTTCCCGTGCCGTAGCAAACTACCAATGCAGATACGAAATGGAACTAAGGGAAATTTTCGAAGTAATATTTACAGGAAAAAAAAGCCTATAGTTCGAATCTGAGCAAAAGTCGATGATAAAACAAGACAGACCTCGCCGAAAGTTCACCGACAAAATCGGTGACTTAAAACAACTTGGTAAGTAAAAAGTACTAAAAACCGACCGAAAGTTTCCACGTGAATGAGACAAGAGTTCCAGCAGGTGTAGATCCTTATGTAAAAAAAAGAAAAGAAAACGCAATACAACGTGTTACATACCTAATTCACCCGCCGCTTTGACGTCGATATTATCGACGCCGGAGCCGATGCGCACGATGATTCGTAGCGCTTTGAACTTCTCGAGGTCCTCCTTCGTGAGGATGATGGTGTGCCACATTAGCGCGCCCACCGCCTCGTTCAACACCTTCTCGTGAATCTCACTGGTCGACTGGGCGTCGCAGAACGCGACAGTCGCCACGTCCTTCAGTATTGGCATCTCTACTGTGCAATCGCGCCCATCTAATAATGCGACTAGGGGCCTGGAAATTAAGACAAAAGACAAGGTCATTATTTAGTCATCATCATCAGCCACATAACGTCCATTGCTGGACGACGGCCTCCCCCAATGAGATCCGTCATTTGGGGTGAAATGCCAGTAATCGCCACGCTTGGCAGGCGGGTTGGTGATCGCAGTGATGTTGTGGTTTAACTCAGAGAGCGCTGCTGCCCGTTCTCTGGAGAGCTCCCTCGGTCGCCTCTTACGACCCCCATGACGGGAAAATTTGGGCTGGGGTGGTGACACATGTATTCTATTCGCCGTCACCACACGGCTAATTTTAGTAAGCTAAGTATTATTTAGTACTGTGTACGTTTTATCTATACACTAGGGGACGCCCCGCGAATTCATTCGCGTAGTTTCACTACTAAAACCTCATACAAACTATAACACCCCCTATATAGCGACGCGTACCACAGAAACGGGATAATAAGTATCCTATGTCCTTCTCCTGATTCTAATCTACCTCCCTGACAATTTTCAGCTAAATCGGTTCAGCCGTTCTTGAGTCATAAGTGAAGTAACTAACACAACTTTCTTTTACATATAGGTCACTGACTGATAAACGCCCAGACCAAACCCTTGGCTGATTTTTGCACAAGGTTTTCCATTTATGATGTTTACATGAGATAAGAATCGACATTTCAAAATTCAGCCCCTAATTGAGAAAAATGAGGGGTGGAAGTTTATATAATAGTAGGGATACACTGTTATAATAATGCATAATGTCAAAACAACGCAGCCAGGTCAGTTGGTGTGTCAGAAAGGAAACCAGTCACTGAATCGAGATTTATAATGCATCTTTAGCGAGATGTGAGCCTTACGGATTAAAAGGCGTTGATAAACTTGCTTCCCTACTAGAACGTGTAAAATACGTAGATTAGTAATTACTAAATGACATTAATAATAAAAAGAATTACACGGGAAAATACAAGCAATACAATTATAATATGCAAATTGTATTTATATAACGGTAATGTATGCGGAGTTTATGGTTAGCACCGCCCGCCGAACAAGCCGAGGTGATTAATTTCTAATGCCGTATGTAACGTTCGTTGTCAAACTGAAAGACACTTTATCTTTAACAGACTTAAAATACAAACATATCCTTTTTTAAATATTAAGCATACTATAGATTGGCGAGTGATACAACATGTAGAATAAAGAACCATACATGTTTTGCAAGCATTTTTTAAATATTACTTACTAGTTTAACCGGCAAACATTTTTTTGCCAAATTACATTATTAACAGTGTTTCTCTACTAATATGCATTTATCATACACTTGCGCTACGCTTGGTGAAACGTGGGCAAGTGCCTCTGTCTTCCGCGTTTATTTGGAATTACAAGGCGTGAATTGTATTTAAGTGTATAAACCTTCCTCAAAATTCACTCTATCTATTAAAGAAAACCATAAGCATACATAGGGACAGACAGCGCGAGGCGACTTTGTTTTATACTATGTATTGATCGTTCCATCTCACTAATTAAATTGACTCACTGGATAGTACAAAATAGCAGACTGACAAGTATATATACTGAAAGCTAATGAACTGTACAAAACATAAACACGTCACAATACCGTAAACCGCACAGCGAGCCACAAGTCGCCACCCATTCACGGTCACAGGCGTCAAATCAATATAGGTAACGCCTCGAGAAATAGTAGGCACACAATATTATTATGAACTTATGTATATAATAGACCCCGAGTTATAAATAGAAGAATAACTAACACAGTAATTAAAGATTGTTATCGATAGTGAAAGAAAAGCACTCAGATCCAACGTGATTATATGTGGATGCTGACGAAAGGAATATGTAGGAACTATGACAAAAGGAATGCTTTATTTTATACCTATCATTCTGGAATACAGACATGAAGTGTACTTATGAATCCTATACATAGAGAAAATACTCCATCTTACTGAACATAAAGGAGTCCTTAAAAGTAATATCCTAATCATGACGGTACCTTTGCCCTAGTTATATATTTATTTCTAGTCTACCTACTCTATTGGTTCCAAATGCAGTAGCATTTGTTTTGCATTTTAGTAAAAATGCAAAATAAATGCCTTTTGACTATACATTGAACATTATCTTGGATACAATAAAAAATCGTGACAATAAAAATAGTATTAGCCAAAGTGTGGAGTCAATGACAATTGCGGTGTAAATGTAACATAGATACTAACGCCCAGTGTCCGGTACGCTCATTAAACTTTATCTGGAATTAAAACTATGTTCTTCTCTTTCGTACTTTGCTTGTGGACAACTATAGTTGGGAATAGGACAGCTATAGATTTAAAGACAGATTATCAATAATGTGCCTTCGTGAAACCGGGCATAATGGATTATATACTATTGACTAGCTGACCCGGCAAACGTTATTTTTCCAATATTAACTATTAACAGTGTTTTCCTGCTATTAATATTATTGCGTATAAACCTTCCTATAAAATCACTATCTATTAAAGAAAAACGCATCAAAATCCGTTGCGTACTATAAAAGGTGTAAGCATACATAGGGCCAGTCAGCGGGAAGCAACTTTCGTTCTATATACCTACTGTGTATTGATTAACAGGTCATTGCTGAACCCTTTCTGTTCCATTGAAAATAAGACATTAGAATATTGCCATCACGTCGATGAACGGGGTGTGTCCCCGAAAGGGTTCGTAAACCCCATCATCCCAAATATCCCTTAAAACGCCATGCACGTATCTAAACAGTTACCGGGGTCCAGCTAAACACCATTGTTGTCTTAAACCGGTTCGCTCATCATATCACTTCGTGAAGCTCCATAAATAAATGTCCAAATAATATTATTAGGTACAGACAGCACACAGATATATGTTGTGCTCGTTGGTGGTTAAAGTGCTGACCCAGTTTTATCTCGAACAGTTTAACCCTGTACAGACAAGACTATTGATTTGTCTTCGGATACAAGCCGCCGGCTACAAACGAGATGGATAACAAAGCATGCTGGAGGAAAATGTTTACTAACGCCCCTGGTATCATACGTAAATATAAATGACACATACATACACTTCACATCTGTTACCCAATAGGACCAGGTAGAAGATTCAGGGGTTAACTTAGCCCAGAATGTTTGAGCCCACAAGCTAAATTGACCACATACGCTTTGTCTGCGTTGTCGACAGTGAACTAAGTATATTGTCAATGATAAGGCAATTTGTCCATCGATGCCTCAATTTTCCAAGAAAAAAATGTTTAGGGTCGTAAATTAATTATACCTTTGTGGTCTTCTAGGTATTTCATATTTTATAGGGAATCTCATTTATAGTGTTAGTTAAACTATTCACTAGTTCAATTAGTATTGATATGTTCATCAACCCATACTTGTCCACAGCTGGACATGGGCCTCTCCAATTGCACGCCATTGTGATCTGTTTTCGGCTTCTAGCAGCCATCTTGCGCACATCATCAGTCCACCTTGCCTGAGGGCGTTCGGAGTTAGAACATATCCAACATATCAATCTGATATGTTCATGTGTGGACATTACTTAACGCATTACATATCAACACAATTCCCTATTACTCTGTACCTACGAGCGCATTCAATACGCACGTGCAATAATTCAATGTCGGTTGTTATGACGTAACGTTTTTAATAGCAAAGTATTTTTTTTTCTTCTTCTATTTATATACGCGTGAGTCATTCAGTAATGTGTTTAAAGCAACAAACTGTATGCAAGTGTTGCGGTCTATTTAAAACTTAATGTAAAAAAAAAATTAGCTTCATCTGTATACAGGCAAACACGCAAGGCCAGCTAAAGTAAATCCTGCATTGCACTTAACTTAGATCGGCGATTAGTGCACTGCTTTGGTTTTCTACGGGATTATTATCTTTGATAATTGCAAACCGATTCTAGAGCGCCGTTCGGCCGAGAGGTTCAGTGACCAGTTAGTGTTGATAAACATCACTTAACAATCTAATTAAAAAGAAACTCGAACGTAATCCCAGGCAATCTAAACAAAAGTTAAGTACTTAGGTGTATTGAAACAAAAAGCGAGACGTCCTTATTCGCAAGTTACGCGCCGTCACCGGTTTCACCTTGAAGTTTTCAGGCTCTGAATTGTAATTTGTAACATAGTAACAATTGCGAGCGCGTATTCAACTGGGCCTATTAGCGCGCGCAAAATTAAATTGATCGCAAAGTTTGCAAAGTCGGCAGTGTCCCCCGGCAAGTTGGTTAATCACGGCGTCTAGGGGCGTCGGACCCACACCCCGCCGATAATTAAAGCACACCAGTACGATTAAACTAATAATTTAAACTTTCGTCATAGCAGCGTAGCAGAAATTATTATTATTGCCGGCAAAAGTTTCGGGGCCGAAACGGGAAAGTAATTCTGTGAGGCAGAGGAGAAGTTGGGACCGAGTTTGGCGGGCGCCAGAAAACAGATTTGGTGGCAAACAGGCGGGCAGACGCCGACGCCGCTGCTGCCGCCGCCGCCGCCCCCACCGGCAACCCCTTCGGCCAAGTTTTGATGGAAACCAAATAGGATTAGCGCAAGAAAAGAAAAGTTTAGTGGAGAGCAATAGGCGACGGACGAGTCAGCTTTGTTAGAGTTGCCGGCGCGTTTATTTGACTTCGCTTCGCCGACAACTAATTGTCGGTTGATATCGATTGCGCTCCGCACCCCACTTGCCCAACTTGTAATGAATACAGTTTGTGATTTATGTAGGAGTGTTCGGGAGAGTTTCTTACCTTGATTGAAGGGGCCCATTGGCGATGGGCCCCCGCATGCTATCCATACGTGCTCTCTTTGGCAGCATTTTGCGTTTGTCCATTTAAAGCGGCAGAGCCGCTTTTTTACCACCTCACCGCAGCGCGTCACCTGGAACAATCCGAAACACATTACGTTACAAACTAGCATAGTAACACGGACAACAAGAGATCGTCACAATAAGATAAGAAAAGACATAACAAAAATAGCGCACAACATGTGTAACAGGAAAGTTTTTCAACAATGAATCAATACAGAGTTAGGTACTCTCGCGTACACAAGGAAGATATATAGATAACATTCGTTGTACACTTCGCCGCGGTTGTATCTATCATGAGAAGTAATAAAAGTTGAAGTACACAATATCTATTCTACTTAAACAAGTTGTGGAAACTTTGTTCGTTGGTAGAGATCTGAAGTGTAGTTGTAAAAGTGCGGCATCGACCGGGAGCGGGCGCCGCCGCCGCCGCCGTCGCCGCTCTCGGGATCAAGGTCGCGAGATAAACTGACAGGTTACAGGTTAAAGCTAAGTAGTAGGTGGGTTAGTGCGTGCGTGACTGTAGTAATAAGGAATGGCTACTCACAATTGCTTATATTGAGTCATAGGAGCACCGCCTCATGGGCTAACGGAACGCTCTTTGTTGCCCATTTCACTTGTTATTACCTAGGGACAATAACAATTATGTGAGTAATATAGTATGATAAAATGTAAGTACTAAGTAATAATGTAAACCATCTTCGTAATAACTCTATATTAACACTAAAACAACTATAACCTATTTCACATGCTCGTTAACAGTGAAGCAATTTGACATGAAAAGAAACGAAAGAAACTTTGCGTAACCAATTATGTCGTTATTGAGTAATCGGAAAGTTTAAAAAGTTCTTAGCGACTTTTGGAAATTTCCAAATTATACGGCGTCAGAGTACTCCCGAAATAGAAGAGTTTTATTCTTGGACGGTTAACCTTTTCACTTCTATTTTAAAATGCGTATCAGTCTGTTAACAACTAAATGTATTTTTACGTATGTTAGGAAGAAACGTATTGTTGTTTATTCGCAATAAACTTTGTTTGGGTTTGCTATAGAATGACCTCACTAACTACCGGCTCACCTAGTTCAATGTGATGAATAACCATAAAGAGATCGACATCACTCACAACAGAGACAACGAAATCGAATATCCTCGCTCTCTCTTATGTATCTACCTCAGTTTGATAATAACTAGTCCACGATGTTATTTATCAGCTATGTGTCGCGTTCCTGTAGCAATTTCGGGATAACATAAATTTAATCTCTGTCCCAGTAAGTATATATATTTCATCAAAATCCGTGATGAATAGTTTTATTTGGCTTTTAGCCTTAGAAGAAGTAAGGGTACCTGGCCCAACCCTAAGGCGTGAATTACACTGAAAAGGCGTACAAAATATGTGTATGCGGCATTTTGTAAATTATACTGAAGCGGAGCGACGCAGGCACGCTACCTCCTCGTCTCTTTCATACATTTTGTTATGCAAAGTTTTTAAGAAGAAAGATGCTTGTACCGCACCTTAACCTTACGCTTTTTCCCTGCAATTCACGCCTAAGATAAATCTACATTCAGCTGCGATAAATATAATACACAATACCTCAAACCAATCGACATAAATTACGCAGATACGAGTCATCACGCACAATACGTCATACGGCTTATACAAACAGAAATGCAATGCAGTTAGTTACCCAACAGCTAGCGTCACGAATATTGGCCATTAGTTCACCCTCCCGTCACGCTCCGTCACTCTAATCTTACACCACGATTGAACGCGGGCCGCTCCTCGAGTCTACGACACCACCTGGGGTCCCGAGTATGTTTAGTGGCTTCATCTAGCTGACCCGGCAAACATTGTTCTGCCATGTTATACATTAACTATAACAGTTTTATACAATAAACTTTTCTCAAGAATCACTCTCTGCCTATTAAAGAAAACCGCATCAAGATCCATTGCGCAGTTGTAAAGATCTTAGCGTGCATAGGGACAGACAGCGGGAGGAGACTATGTTATACTATGTATACATAATACAATACTTAAGTAACTTAAATACATAGATTCATGAAATAAGAAGTCAGTAGTTAGAGGTATCTCCAGTAGGTAGAACGTTACAGTAGCACGTATTCTAACCAAAGCTATGTTCTGAAGGATGGCATCAAGATAATTACATTTTTCAGAGGCGAAATTATATGCCGGGTCTGTAAACTCTTTTAAATTCTTTATATCTGCCTACTCATGAGAACACACGAAGCTTTTATTAACGACTGTAAAGAGGGAAAAGCAATTAGACGCGGACGTCTCCAGAGAATTGCCCGTACCCCGAGAGGCAAGGTAGAGGTTCAGCGAAGACCTTGTTAATGTTTAGTAATATCTGCCTACACCGACAATGTTATGGCAGCACAAACGGTTTCGGATATTTCTTCCTGTTATCATTAACCCAAATAACACAACATCGATTAACTTTCGAAACAATGGCCCCACACATCTTAAACACAAGTCGTACTGAATGGGTCCATGCAAATTGTTTTGTTACATCGTCTAATAATCAATGTCATTGAGATTACTTGTGTAAGAGAGCATCATTCATAAACCCGTATCGATAATCCCAAGTGGAACAGAAATAACTTGACGACCACGTCATGTCACGAAGGTCAGATGACAATTAATTGGGAAATAAGATGCTTTAGTGTTGCAATAAATATCCATGTCCCAAAGTTGTACTTCGTATTTTAATAGATACAAATTCGGTATTTGTTTTACACTCTAGACCTGCCCCCTCTAGCACATCACTCCAAGAAGGAAGTGACAAGACATACAACGCTCTGCTATTTGTTGAAACAAAGAGAGTCCGCACGAAGCGTGACATAATAGCCAATCACAGCGCGTATTTGTTCTATGTCATATCCTTCATGATGCGCGTGCTAGGCCTGCTGAAGGCCTAACATGGACTACCACAATTTGCCGCGAAGGTCCACAAGATATGACAAACAATATCTTCTGGCTTCGTGACTCCTCGAGTCTTGTAACCCAGTGTTACCCATTCAGTACATGGTATCTACGCTCATACCTACACGTAAACACGCAAACTATCTTAACGACCGTTTGCCGGCATCAGACCCTTTTTGTGTTCATTGTATTGTTATTGTTTTTAAAAACACCGCGGCGGCGTGTGATACGACTTCGGTATCCAGTAACGGGGGCAAGTTCACGATCGACGTCGGGACGTTGCGTATTTATAGACCGGACCGAACGAAACGCGTTTTTTACGTAACGAACCAATCGTAAATAGAAAGTGGACGTCGTCAACAAGGCATTATTCGAATGCTTTCATCGTCTATTTTCTTGTTTCTAATTTCTGAATAGAAATGTATTTTCATCTAAATATTGTGGGCAGTGAAGCGGTAAATAGAAATACATTGGTTATTTATAGATAATGACGACGCAAACTACCTACGATGATAAAAGGTATGTTGCAAGTTCTAAAGACCGTATATTAATCTTAAAGTGGATTACAAAGTGAATCAATCAATAATTATTATACAGTTACTTCGTCCGCCTTTTGCCGGCCACCCAAAATGTTACAACATTATTTTCCTCAATATAACTTGATTTATTGAACATGTGGATACATAATTACATACAATACCCTTTAATGCTCATAATATAACAATACTAGTCTCAAGGTCACATCTTATTTTACTAAACAATGCAAACAATGACGGGAATGTACAGGTTAATCATTTAGTATTGATTGTTCTATCGTGGGTACACGTATAATAGACATTACACCACGGCCTCAAGTCGGTAGGGTTTCATTGGTCCCTGAGAAGTATATCAGTAGCAGTGGCGTGCACACCATATAGGCAAAAAGACATTGCCTACCTTAGTATTTTGGCTACCCGACCTAATAATAGAGTTATTGCTAGATCTTATTTTGTTGTACTCACGACATAGGCTAACGAAGGTCCTGTGTGTTTGTGGGTGAGTAGATAGGTAGATACCTGTGTTTCGTAAAGACAAGTTACCTATACATAGGTGTCAATGCTTGGGTATTACTGCCTACCCTGCCGTAAAAGCCAGTGCACGCCACTGATCAGTAGTTATTTAAAACGTTATAGACCACTGTTGGGGTAGACATATATTGGCGTCGTAAATCGCAACAATCAACATAGACGTTAATATTATGAACTAGACCACCACCACTGCCCAAGCTCACCTGCCTTTGCAGATAACACGTCTGCTAACTTAAAAATTACTATAAAATGTTGCATTCTCTCGGTAGTACTGAAGTTGTGCCAATACGTACGCATTATGTGTTTGTATAAAACAATAGTCTCGTTTATTTACTGCGAAATATTAGGTAAAATTTGGGTAGCATTTTTACCTAAAAATAGTTTGTATGCATGTATTTTTTTTTATATACCACAACAAGCATTTGACCACCATCCCTGCCTGATGTTTAGCAGGTGATCGAGCACAGTTGCTCAGTTACGTAAATATTGAAGAAATACGTGATAAAACTTTTCTTATCGTGGGAGTCGAGGCGAGTCCATCGAGGGAACTCTCCAGAGGACGGGCAGCAGCGCTCACTAACCCGCGTGACAAACGTGACGATCATTGGCATTTCCCCCCCCCCC
>SJJU01004966.1:0-19623 GCA_012932125.1 Conopomorpha cramerella
GTACATGCTTAATATTTCGGGATCTTTTAGTTCATAGTTAATAGTATTATTAACTAATAATAGTAGGTAAGATAGTTTCCGTTACTTTAAAAAACCGATTTGCTTTTATTTCCCTTTTTTAATTAATCTAATAGGTCGTAGTAGGTGTAAAACTAAACTAACCTAAACATGACTTATACACATCGTCGTGCGAGCGTAAATTTTTACTACGTAGGTGGTTATTAGAGGTTTTTATTTGATAACAAATATCAATCTGTTTTGTTCGATTCATTTTATTTTTGTTTTTTACGATGCCTCGCAAACGAAAGTCCAATTTAGCTAATAGCTCTAGCAGAGCTCGGGCTGTTAAACTTGCTAGATCACTGGAATCCGAAGAGGATTCACAGATCCGTCGGACTTTAGATGCCGAGCGTCACGCAGCTCAAAGGGCTGTTAAAACTTTTGAGCAAACGCAGACCCGTCATAATTTAGACGCTGATCGTCATGCTGCACAAAGGGCTGCACAGACCTCTCAGCAGACCCAAGCTCGCCATTTCTTGGATACCGAGCATCACGCGGCTCAAAGAGCTGCTGAGACTTCACAGCAGACCCAAGCTCGCCAGGTCTTAGATGCCGAGCGTCAAGAGCTGTTGAGACCTCTCAGCAAACCCAACCCGCCAAGTTTTAGATGCCGAGCGTCACGCAGCTCAAAGAGCTGTTGAGACCTCTCAGCAGACCCAAGCTCGCCAGGTTTTGGATGCAGAGCGTCACGCGGCTCAAAGAGATGTTGAGACCTCTCAGCAGACCCAAGCTCGCCAGGTCTTGGATGCAGAGCGTCACGCGGCTCAAAGAGCTGCTGAGACCTCTCAGCAAACCCAAACTCGCCAAATCTTAGATGCTGAGCGTCAAGCTTCGTACATAGCCGCAGAGACCTTCGAAGAAACACGTAGACGACGTTTAATTCATTCCGAGCGGGAAGCAGAAACTATATAGAGAAAGTCGTGTTAGTTACTACACTTATAACTCAAGAACGGCTGAACTAATTTAGCTTAAAGTTTGTAGAGATGTAGCTTAGAACCGAAGGAAGGAGAAGGTTCTTATGACAGAAAAAAAATAAAGAATTGCGCGGAAACTTAGAAAATCTAGGTATCCCCTCTAAGGCGGAACGAAGTTCGCGGGGGCAGCTAGTAAAGTATAAAGAGTACATTTTTTTTTCGTTCATTGACTGTAAAGCCTACAAGAGACTTCAGCTTGAAATGGTATTTTCAATTCACGCCGTATAGCTTACAATAAGCGACGTAAAAGCTACCAATAAAATATTAATGCTTCAAGCAGCAGAAAATAGACTCAATTGAAGTTTAATTGTTATTGAACGCCAGCCCTCGGACTGCGACTTGATGGATTAAGGGATTATTGAACGGTGATCTAATCACTAATCATCTATATCGGTTACAATTGATGACTGAGCTTATTTCATAAAATGTAATAAATACGCTTTATGAGGGTCGTAAGAGGCGAGGGAACCCTCTAGAGGACGGGCAGCAGCGCTCTCTGTGAGTTAAACCACAACACCACTGCTATAGCCAATCCGCCTGCTAAGCGTGGCGATTATTGGTATTTCCCAACAAATGATCATGGAAATCATCGGGGGAGGCTCGCGTCCAGCAGTGGACGTCATGTGACTGATGATGAATAAATAATTTATAATAGAGATTCGGTTATTAAACAAGCCATAGGAACATCTATTATGATAATTATTTCTATAGAACTTAAGCCAAAAAAAAATACACTTCACGCCTTTTAATCCCAAAGCGGGGTAGGCAGAGGTACTTGCTTAATAAGCAAACGCCTACGGTTCACCAAGCGTATTTGACCCAACGTGACAGGGAATGAGCCCATCGCCGTAATAGGGTAGGGTTTCATCACGATGTTGTCCTTCACCGTACGAGCGTTGCGTTGCGTACATAGGCTCTGAAAAAAGTCCCATTAGTACACGTCCAGTAGCCGGACTCGAACCCGCGACCTCCCGGTCCGGTAACAAGTCAAGCATCCGACAAACTGGACCGCAGAACTTACGCAAATTGCTACATAAATAAAGACACGGCCAACATAAAGCTGTCTGTCTCTGAAAATACTTTATTCGGCCAAAAATAGTTTCAATACAACATAGAAGTAAATCAACAGAAGGCACTAACAGTTGGCAGTTATCCAGAAATTGTACAATCTTACTCTAAGGATGTTTACGTTTCACGGATTTGGGTCAAAACAAGAAAAAAATATTATAAATATAGTGTGTGTAAAAGGAAAATATGATTGTAAACTCACATTAGATTCACATCAGTGCAGACCAAACGGGCCCGTTGGTGGTTGGTCAGCATGTCTGCTTCTGCTCCGGTAGGGTCGTGGGTTCGATTCCCACCGCTGACAGGTGCTTAGGTGATGAGCTTTTAAGTACTTGTTGGATGTGTCTGGGTGTTTTATTTATATAAGTATGTATTTAAATGAAAAAAAAATATGTATTTTATAAATATATCTCGTTGTCTGATTTCCATAACACAAGTGCTTTAGCTACTTAACATGGGATGAAGGAAATATGTGTGTTGTAAAAATATTTATTTATTTATTCAAATGGGCTTGGAACAAAACTTTGTGATGAAGAAATATTTTTTAGAATAGTTTTAGGTGGAGTATAATGTTAATTTGGTTTTTTTTCTGAAACCGGAAAAGTTCTTTGACTGAAAGGGGTAGATATCCCTTAGCAAATTTCAATGGAAAAATGAGAAAGGACTACACCTTCTAGCTACTTGCAGGCTTAGCATGCACGCGCCGATTTGTCTCGCTACGCCATCTATTTTTGACCGACGCAAAAACGACGTATTCAAGACGACGCGTAATTTTTTTCCCCTTATTTTTTTAATGTATGATCTCGCATAATTATTGCCCTTGTCAGAGCAACAATACCTATAAAGTTGTTCAATATAATACCTGCCAATAACGTGCAATTGTCTGCTCCAGCGATAGAGACAGAAGTGCCCTTACACCCAAAGCGCGAGATTTTATCTAATTGACTTGTTTGATATGCTAACATTTTTCACAAATGAAGAGCTCTGACACTTCATGATTTTTTTACCCAATCAAGTACCTATACTGACATATATTTCAGCAAGAATTTCGCAGTTTTTGTAGGATACATATATTTTCAAACGTAGTACACAGTTCGTTTATTAAGATCTATTAAAAAAGTTGCGTTCATGCGGAAATGTAACAAACTGCCAGCCCTCCTAGCACAGTCATCCTAGATAGAAATTTACGCTGCGATTTGTTGAAACAAGCTGAGTCGCACGAAGCGTGAGATAACAGCCAATCAGAGTGCGCATCTGCTCTATGTCGTGTCTTTCTTGGCGCGCGTGCTAGGCCTGCAGGTCTCGAAAAATGGTATAAGCGTGGAAGCCTCTAACCCGCCTCGTTAAGCTGTTAAGTCTTCGTACCAGATGAGACACAGCCGAAACCCTCAGCTCAACGTGTCGTCCAAAGCACGCAGGATCATCATCTCATAAACCTTTAATTAATTAACAAATTCGTATTAAATATACACTAATATTATAAAGCTGAAGTGTATGTTTGTTTGAACGCGCTAATCTCAGGAAAAAAATATTTGTGTGTTGAATAGATCATTTATCGAGGAAGGCTTTAGGCTATATAACATTATTAATATTCCCAAATTCCCAAGGGAACGAAAGAATGCGAGTAACACCGCGCGGTACAGCTAATTAATTAATAAATTCCTACTGAGTTTACAGGAATTTGGCAAAATGAAAAATTAAATTTAGCACCAGATGGCATTCCTATTCGTGCCTACATAAATTTAAAAAATATAAATAAAAGTTTAAACGAGTAAATGTACGTAGGCCCTTTTCCGTCTCCAAAATCTCAGAAATAATTATTTTTTCCACGGCAAAACGGAGCGATTTTCCTTATTTGAATGGCACAGGTTATGCGCCCTCGTTATTCAACAAGGAGCATTCAGTATTCGTTTATTTTTATCCTCTTTCCCTTTCACTCCCTACGTGTCTCTCTGTTATTGTAACAGCATGCAGGGGTCGTGTGAGAAGATATTATGACGTACCATGTACAGTAGACCAAGAATCAGGAGCTGAAGTCTGCAATCACTGCGCGTGTGCCATGTCACCTGCAAGACGTGAATACACTGAATGAAATAAACAAGGACTACAACCTGTGTAGTACTCGTATTGTAGATACTTGTAATATTTTCATAACTAGCTGACCCGGCAAACGTTGTGTGCCAATATACTTTATTAACAGTGATATGCACGTATTAAATAATAACAATAATAAATACGTATAAATCTTCCTCAAGAATAACTCTATCTGCTAAAGAAAACCGCATTCACGTCGCGGGTGAATAGGTAATGAACAAGTGTGCTCCATCGTAGACCACATCGCTGCTTAACATAAGGCAGGATGGTGGTCAAACGCTTGTTCATAGTGATAAAAAAAATCTGCGTAGTTTTAAAGATAAGTATTCATAGGGGAGCATAACACAGCGGGAGGCGACTTTGTTTTATACTATGTATTGATTAACAAAACAACCTAATTCTTGCACAGAAACAAAACCTTATATGGGTAAATAAGGTCTATATTTGTAAACATTTACGTGTTGCCGATTGTACATTGAGAGTGTTCAGTCATTCATCCAGTTTCCAACACAAAGGGCGGATTACAAAGCTAAACACAGTAATAGACAGGCAAATAGCTAGCCCAGATCATACAAAGGATTGATGAATGATATGTGAATGGGAAGAGGATTGGACCTGAGGGATAATCAGACGGAAGATAAATGTTATGTGAGTATCTAATAAATCGCAACGCTCGTACGATGAAGAACAAAATCGTGATAAAACCCGCACACCATAAGGTGTGTGAACTCTATAACGGCGAAGGGCTCACCCCCGTTGACGTTGGGTTAAATACGCGCGCGTGAACCGCTCTTTGGGATTAATAAAGGCGTGAAGTGTATTTTTTTATGCATCTAATAATTGGCATGACAGGTGAGGGTGTATACAGATAAAATTGACAATTTCACGGGGTTTAATTTCCTCTTAGTCTCATTTTTTTTTCATCTGGTTTCGGGCTTTGCCTATTTGCCATTAGTCAACTATTAATTCTTCGTAAAATAAATAAATAAATACAGTTCACGCCTTTTACCAAGTACACCACCTGTTCTGTTCACGCGCGCGTATTTAACCCAACGTGACGGGGAGTGCGCCCATTGCCGTTATAGGGTTCACACACCTTGTGGTGTGCGGGTTTCATCACAATGTTGTCCTACACCGAACGAGAGTTGCGTTGCGTACATAGGCTTCGAAAAAGAGTTCCATTGGTACACGTCCAGTAGCCGGACTCGAATCCGCGACCTCCCGATCACAAGTCCGACCAACTGGACCACAGACGCTCTTCGTGTAAATAATATTGTATTGTTGGTGTCATTGTCACAGTCTATCGATAAAATTGTCAAAGTCGTGTCAGAGTCTCATTAAAACGTGAGGGTGGACCGTCACATTTCATGCTGCGTGGAACATTACTCGGGAATAACAAATTGATCAAATAGGAGTCCTCTCCTTTACTTCTCACTCTCACTACATTATTTTTGGAATATAATAAGTTGAGCGCCTAAAAATACTAAGTTGAGCAGCAAAATTACTAATTGAGCAGAAAAGTATTTATTAGCTGACCAAATCAGTAATTTTGTCGCTAAGTCAGTATTTTGGTTAGGTTAGGTTAGACTTTTTTGATGCACGTTTAAATACTATCCATTATTTTTTATCAACCAGCACATTATTCCACTAATTCACATGATAATTGCAGCGAAAAATTAATATTGAAAATGAGAAATAAAGAAGCCATTTGCATCTCATTGCTTCCCGCGCAAAAACTCTCTTAATCTCATTTCGGAACAATAATTGGAAGCTGGGCTTCGGCATAAAAAAAACACGAGTATTATGGCGCGAAATAAAAGAAAAAAAAGAAAACAAACACGCTGCTTATATCCTATTTTTCATGTTAAACTTCAAACAAGGAGATTACTCAATACCATTGTTTTTATTTTTTATGTTAGATTACTTCGTTGTTTTTGAGCCGATATTTTTTTTTTGTTATCAACACATAGTATAACAAGAAAATCGCCTCCCGCTGTCTGCCCATACATAGCTTAGATCTTTAAAACTACGCAACGGATTTTCATGCGGTTTTATTTAGCTGATAGAGAGTTATTCTTGAGGAAGGTTTATTTATATGGATAATACATGCATATAATAGAAGAGAAACACTGTTATTAATGTATATTGACAAAACTAGTATGGAAATTTCTTGGTGGTCTCATGATTTATCGAAGTCATGATTTGATGATGGCAGTCCAAATAAATCGAGGGGAACTTTAAAAAAACGTAAGGAGTGATTTATTAGTGGTACTAGTTCTGGTTGAAATTGGTTTATTTTTTCTTTTTTAAGTCGCTTAAAAACTTCTTTTTCTTTTTAATTTATGGCTACAGATTTTAAAAACTGTAACCGGCCAGTAGGTACGATCGCGGGCTGCCCACTAGCTCTGTTCTAGAACCAAGTTTGACTTTCGAACAGCAACAGTATTGATTTGGCCCACAATGAAAATACACGTGTCCCGCGACTACGCTTTTACGGATAGTGTTTCATAGACAAAAAAAACTTTCCAGTTTAGTTAGTAGTTTTTTTTTTACTGACAGCTCACTATTACAAAACGGGATGTCGTACATATGTTCACTCCGTTTTAACTGACGTATGGTTTAGGTTACATGTACCCGGAGTTTACAAAAAAAATAGACTTCACGCCTTTTAATGCTTGATAAAGAAAATGCCCACGATTCACCAAGAGTATTTAACCCAACGTGATTATGAATGTTGGAAAAACTTTCATTGAGTTGAAGAAATTTTTTTTAAGATTTCTGATCCTATTTTTAATATTGTGTGGCTGCACGTCCGTAATCCCCAAAAAGGGGGTAGACAGAACCTTAAGATTACAAGGACTCGTCGACCACATTTAGCATAATCAGGAGCGATGATGAGGGATAGTAAGCATTTAAGAATATCGATATAGGCCTTCAGTTAAAAGTTGCTAGCTCATAGCTTGAATAAACCTAAATTTCCAGATTCCAAAGGTATTTCAGCAAGGAAGGCAGATGATATATCTTAGTTACATACCCGATCCGCATGGGATAACATACACACATCAAAAGTGTCTAGGGATCAAGTACATTTTAGAAGATTGCAATCAAGAATATATTTTACAAAAACTGAATTCATTCATTTTATTCAAAATGTGGTGATAAATCATTGATACAGGCATAGGGAATTAGATAGGAGACCAATCCAGAAGATTAGATTTGATTTAAATAAATTAGATTTCTTTAGAGCGAAAAATGTTCTTGATCCCTAGACACTTTTGATGTGTGTATAAACATACATACACTCCACGCCTGTCTCCCAGAGGGCAAGGCAGAGACTGCAATCTCCACTTGTCACAGTCCTGACATACCCCTTTCGCTTCATCTACATTCATAATTTCATACATGACCACCGGTTTCGAGTACTTTTCACGCCACCTTCCGCACGAACATCACCAATCTGGTCGATGTACGTCCTTCTGGGGCGACCTCTACTCACCCGGCCCATTACATTACCTACCAGAAGACCTTAGATTTAAGTAAAGTGAACCTTAGATTATCTTAATGTTGTTACCTATATAGAGCGTCTGTGGTCCAGTTGGTCGGACACTTGACTTGTAACCGGGAGGTCCCGGGTTCGAGTCCGGCTACTGGACGTGTACCAATGGGACTCTTTTTCAGAGCCTATGTACGCAACGCAACGCTCGTACGGTGAAGGACAACATCGTGATGAAACCCGCACACCACAAGGTGTGTGAACCCTATAACGGCGATGGGCTCACAACCTGTCACGTTGGGTTAAATACGCTTGGTGAACAGTGGGTAGTTGCTTTAGCAAGTGCCTCTGCCTACCCCTCTTTGGGATTAAAGGCGTGAAGTGTATGTATTTATTTATTTTTTGATATATATTGTATAGATTCATCATGTTAACTTCGGGAGCCTTAAAAATGCATCCAAGGCCCATCGGCATGCAATGCATAACATAACACATGACAATGTTTTAGGGAGGATTTTGACACACGTGTTCTTAAATCCACCCTGGGGTGTGTTTTTAAGGTGGATGGCCATCTTCATTTCTGTTTTAAAATGCATGGGCGCCAGTTTATTCATAAATTGACTGTAAATTAGTTTAGGCACGGTAGATCAAGAAAGTCGATCAGTTTTGTTGATACTTCCTGTGTCATTACAACGTCAATAAGATAGACTTGTTATATAGTGACAAGTACAAAATGAACCTTGATGCATTGTGACGTACATATGTTTCTCAACCTTAGGGTGGTAAATCAGATTCTTATCCAACCGTACCTAAACGAAATCGGAAAACAGAAGTGTAAAAATGTTTCATGAATTAAACAACCCATTCAACTTTACTTCATTTATTGCGTCAGTAACAATTTGACATTACAAGCTATTTTTAATACTAAAATAAATATTAAAAGTTATGTCTGGTACATCACGGCACTGGAATGTATTGGTTTACATAAATTAACGTACTAATTAATTATTTACAATAGTTATTTTATCGAATTCGTACATACAGGGTATGGTTCGTGATGGGCTTTCGCTGTGCTTTTGGTATGTAAATAATTTTCAGTAGTTTGTATGACAAAACATGAATTATCCACACCATCACGTTTTCCATTGACATCAAAAAATAATAATGGTATTGGTAATATCAAAACACTTCCTATAGATAGAAGAATGTCTAAGTTCTAGAAGATTCTAATTGCACTGCAATATTCCAGTCACCACGGACTACTTACTATCGTCAAATTTCCGGTAAAATTAAAAAAAAACATACTCCAGACTAAAAATACCTAAAACAGTTGACAGTCAGACAAGGATTTTTTGGTGTATTAGTGCTGAAAAAAATCTGTTTCTTTCCTTTTCGTTCGTTTGTTTTAGATGCTTTGTATATAGATTGTATTGTTCTTATAACCTAAGCATTATGCAGCAAAATAAGTCTCGATTGACTTAAAATTAAGTGCCAAAGTTTTTAAAAAGTAGCCACATGCCGAGATTCGAATCCGCACTGAACTTAGTATTTTTTTCAGGATTTGATCTCGACTTCCAACAAACCAATATAAAGTAGACCAGTGGATTTACTTCGTGATCATCATCATGAATAATGATTATGTTACTAACAAATTCATTCGACTAAGCACAGTTTCAAATATGTATGTGAGTTTTAAAAATAAAAATGAAAATCCATCCAACCAGTAAACACAAGCTTTTCTTCCCTGAATCATTTCATTATCAAATACACTTTACAGTTCCTTAACATCTAATACGATTAAATACATTGATTAATACTGATTGTTAATATTCCGAGAGCTTAATATATAACACGAACCTCTGTACAATGAGTGATAATCTTAAAAGTAGGTACATGGATATTTGTTCACTTTTTACAATTTGGCTGTTTACGTGAAGGTTTTGTCGTGGTTTTTTGATCGATCCAATTCTCCGATCAATGTTCAGATCTATAATTTAGAGACTATTTCCTAAAAACGTTAATCTTTTATAAGGCAAGTACATTTTGTGATACCATTAAGGTGTAAACTTACGCATGTTGTTTCGTGTGTTGAAATAATGTGACAGCGCGATCAAAACAAATGATCAGCTATGTGATTGGCCGCCGCCGGATGACGAAGGAACCAGAAGGAAGTCAGTGTTAATTTTTGAATCCACAAGTTCTTGGGATTTCTCCCTTTTTTTCTTGAATACATTTAGATGTGTCGATAGTTTTTAGATTTCTAATGTAGGTAGTATTATTAACGTGATTGTAGATTCCCTTTTCACATAACAATCACCTGAATTGTCAACGGATGCTCAAGATTTAACCTGGTCAGTCACGTTTTAAATGAAAAAGGGTTCATTCTTGTATGTATTTTTTACTTATACAACGTACTTTTATACATTCGGTTACGTATTTACGTTGTACTTACGCATGGTGTTAAATACATAACGCGCTTATCTTCTCAAGACTGGAAGAAGCACTTGTAAGTCTTGGAAGATATGTTATGTCTTTATGATCGGACAAGTCAAGAATCACATTATGAATTGTCACTATATGGGTAAGTGGTGATATCAACAGATGGCAGATTATGCGTATTGCTAAGACACAGTAACATGCTATGGTGCTTCATTTACAACGTCTAATTTCATCCAAAAGCATCTAGAATACGTAAACTCCAAATGTTCACTAGCATTTCTGAGACCGCATCATGGATTCTGTTTCTTAGAAGTAAACAAAGTAAGTTCTATATTTACAACGTTGAATTGAATATACATCATACTCCAAGATTAAAAAAAAATTTTTGATCGAGTACATATCTATTGCTAATGAGATTATTTTCCTCCATGTCCATCACAAGAATAACATCAATGCGATTACTCAAAAAAACGTCTCTGTTCTTTTCAAAATTTCCATGAAAAAAAACCAAAGTCCACTTTATTTACAAACGGCGACCCATCTGTCGTCCTTGCACCTATCGCAGTCGACACGGCAGCACCAGTGGAAGGTGCAGTTGCAGGGCTTGATGGTGCTCATCCTGATGAGGGCGTGGCCGCGGCCGCAGCAGAGCATGTCGCAGGAGCCGGTGCGGGAGGTGCGGCCAGTGCGGCATACCCGCCCTGACGTACCTGGAGAATTAACCCTGGGATCCACTTCGCAGTAGCTCGGCGATCTGAAATGATTGACCAAAGTTAACATGGTGCTGTGCTGGGATTTGAAGGTTTTTCTTTTGTTGGGAGAAAAATTGTATGTCTGAGTTAAAGTAGTAAAATTGACAGTGCGTTACCACTTAGTTAGCATGATTGGTTGTTTCTTGCATCGTGTGGCTACGACTTTTGCAAAAGAATCATTGTGCGTTCAACATAATAATTCTTCTGCTAATTATTTTTTATTTAAATTTAGCATAACTAGTATCTTTTTACGTTCCAGACGAAAATAGTACTAATATATCTAAAAAAATATACATACATATTCATTCATACATACATACTCACATCGGCAATCGCCAAAAGGGGATGGACCGAACCTTAGGGTCACAACGACCCTTCAGCCGTATTTAGAAAAATAAGGAGTTAAGAATATCAATATGGCCTTTCAGTTATTAGTTGCCGAAATAAAGCTACATCTCGAGATCCTATAGTCTTGCCAGGAAGTTAGGCAACGGATGGATCCCATGTCCGCAAGGGATAAAAAACTTACTTTTCGAAGAATAGTAGGCTGGATTTGGGCACGGGTCGAGCGCGGCTACGCCTGCGTCCTCGAGGCCTCCCGCGCAGCACTGACAAGCCGTTGTTCAGCTCCTCCTGAGCCACCATCAGTGCCTGAAAGACAAAATATGAGTCAATTTGGAACTATTAGATGCTTTTATACTTAGTAGTAGAATTTACATTGACGAAATTAATTTACACCGCTTTTATTTATCCAAAGTTAAAGGCACAAATAAGTAGTATAATATAGAATTCCAGTCCAGTTGGTCGGATACTTGACTTGTGTTCGTCGCGGGTTCGAGGCCGGCTACTGGGCGTGTACCAATGGGACTCTTTTTCAGAGCTTATGTACACAACGCAACGCTTGTACGGTGAAGGACAACACAAACCCGGACAACCACAAGGTGTGTGAACCCTATAACGACGATGGACTCACCCCCTGTCACGTTGGGTTAAATACGCTTGGTGAACCATGGGATTTTGCAAGTGCCATTGCCTACGCCGCTTTAGGATTAAAAGGCGTGAAGTTTATTTGTTTTTTTTTTCTTAAATATAAATATAATATATATAAATAAATATACCCTTCACGCCTTTTAATCCCAAAAACAAATATATAATTATAATGAAAAACTTTCTGGCTTTTTAATCCCAAAGCATGGCAGATTTTATTTTCAGAGCATAACGAAATGATCACACGTTTACTATAATGCGTTTTAGAGCGCTCCGTGAGTATATCATACACAATTCCTACTGAAAATGATCATTAGGAGCCTATTCCCAACAGTAGGAAATATTAATGCTAATCCACCCTTAGTAGGTAATTTTGGATCCCAATGGACATATTGTCTCTCTACTACTCACGTTTCTATATCGGCGTTTAATGGTGGAAGCGACGACTCTGAAGTCAGGAGTGGCTCTCCAGCAGGTCCTGACCTGACAGCTTCCTGATAGCCCGTGACACTTGCACCGAACCTCCATCTGCGACGCCAGGATCTGGAAAATGGTACGTTTAGATCGGCATACTTTACCTACACTCGTTTTTGTGTACTATCTACGTCATCCATCATTAGGGTTCTAAAACATATTTTTTTTAAATTTCAAAACTCGTCCTCATAGTAAGGAACATATTGAAGGGTAGTAATTCGGATATTATGCGTATTTATTCAGATTATACATACATCAACATGCACTCATAATCCTTGGAGACATTGTCTTATAGCTTACTACCAAAGTTAAGGGTTTTTATCCCATGACACAGGTGTGTAGGACTTTATTCCTATGTGATCTGTATGTGTCTTTAATTAAAATAAAATGGAAGAAAAACTGCATTATAAAAGATTTCGAGAAAAGGAGTAGAGTCGTGTGGTGACGGCGAATAGAATATATTTGTCACCATCCGAGCCCAACTTTTCTCGTCTTGGGGGCCGTAAGAGGTGACCGAGGGATGTCACCAGAAGACGGGCAGCAGCGCTCTCTGTGAGTTAAACTACAACACCACTTCGATCGCCAACCCGCCTGTCAAGCGTGGCGATTATGGCAATTGATCATGGATATCATGGGGGGAGGCCTTCGTCCAGCAGTGGACGTCATGTGGCTGATGATGATGAGTAGTTATGGGTTCTATAATAACGGCATGGTGACCGCTCAAACTTCAACGTACGTTGAAATCCCGAACTTATAGTTCCTATTATTGCCGTTGTCTTCGAAGAAAACTCGGATTGAGGCATTTATGAAGAATGGTTACTTCCTTTAGATTTTCTCACATTCGAGCATGGTACTACTCCGAAGTTGACTATTAGCCGAATAATTTCGTTCATTCCGTGTCCGGTCGAATCACACGATCCAATGCAAATTATAGACACAAAAGAATCCGCAGCACCCCCGGGCGAGGCGAGTGTCCGCCGCGGCACGTACAACATAAATCCAGTACGAATCCAACGTGAGTGCATCAGCACAATTGCCCTGCGCCCGCGCCACCCACTGCACTACCTCATAACATTTACATAATGAAACGCAACGCGCCGCAATCACCCTGACGTCTCAATTTTGCCAAACGCCGCCGGCGCAACAATTTCCCAAATTGAGTCGGGGCAAAAATTCAAATAAATCGAAATAAATCGGCGGTTCGGCCCGCCTTCCGACTTTAATACCACGCTATTAAGAGCGTTCGCGATAGAATTCGCCACCCAGGTTGTCGGTAATATGTCGTAATGAAGCAGGAATATTAAAAATGGGCTCCAACCGCTTATTATGTTCTCACCTCGCCGCGGCTCGCGTGAAATACGCCGGGGTAATGGTGGCTCCGGGCGGCGGCGGCGGCGGCCCAGCGAGCGCCCGCACACCAAGGTTATGTGGCCCACCAAACACACCAAGCCACTCTGGGAGGCATTTCTCATCTATATTCTTACCATTTTGATGTAGCCACAATCATTTTTGTTGACTTGCTGCTGCAACCCGGACGGCGATTGTGCAATTTATTTGCAGAGAAGGGTGTTTGGAGCCTTGTTTCACTTTCAATCTGACTAATACAAAAGGATTCCAAAAAAGACACCCTTGCAAATATTTATCCGATGTACACGCCAGGAAGTATTGAATGTCTTTGTTTAAAATGCTAAGTTTAGTTTACTTGTAAAACCTACATCTCAACATAGGACAAAAAACCTTGATAGACCAATTGTATTTTTTTCTGTATAATTTTTTACTTGATGTTGTTTTGTTCCTTCCAATCTTTGGTGTACTGATATACTTAAAAATATTGGTTCTAGCTGTATTCGTGCAAACGACAGTGTAGCTTCACACGGTTCAAAGGCCACAGCCACAAATGCCACCAGCTGAAGAGATATTTTGTAGGCGTATGGCGGCCACCAGCGTCAACCGTGTGGGTCGAGTTGTACGAAAACTATTGGAAACTAGCTGTCCCGGCAAACATTTGTTTTGCCATAGGAAGTCACCTTTGTACCTCGTGTATTGGAAGAAATACACCTTTTAAACCTTTCCTGGACTGCCACGTATAATTCAAGACCAAAATTAGCGAAATCGGTCCAGCCGTTCTCGAGTTTTAGTGAGACTAACGAACATCAATTCATTTTTATATATATATAGATATATACGTAGATATGCTGATGGTCGCGTTTTGTGGTTGTGGCCACCTATGGACCTAGTTTACCCCTTTAGAAAAGGGTCATTAATAGTTATACCAAGTGTAAGTTAAACATTCCCTTTGTCCTGCAGTGGGAAAATAGTGGCTCGGAATAAATAAATAAATAAGTTAAACTTTGTTGGTTGCTGTCATGGTGTGAAAGGGACAAAACAGGCTATAAAACTTTCTCCTGCGTCAATATATGTTGATACAATATGTAATAAGGTTTAGGTGATATTTCGTAAATATTTGTACGTATACCTATTATTATATATGTACATTTATTACCATAATTTTGTATATTTAAAAGATTCTTATTTACTCTTATTATTTTAGTACTAGGTTAGAACATGCTCGATCGGATATCGACACACACGACCCATTGCACTATATGTTAAGTTTCGTTATAACTGAATTAGGTTACCTCGAAGAATTCGCTCTGAGCGATAAGGTCGCCATTTGCAATCTTACCAGTGATTAGTTTTACATTTTGTAATGTACAGTGTGCAATAAAGAGTATATTCATTAATTAAAATATTGTTGGTTAGAGTTATATGGAATGTAATAGATTTTTATTTAACCCAAAAATACCTTAAGAGAATAAGGTGAAAAGTGACCTATACATATCTCTAGTTTCTGTCAACCCAACTAAACATTATGGAAGTGAGTTTATGTATAGAAGGATTCAACTTTAACGGTTCACATACCTACGTGTGTGACCTGACAGGTGCTGCGGCCATCGCCGCGGGTACCTCGCACATTACAACTCTGTAATTATACTCCCAACAATAATTTGGACTCAGATTTGCCTTGTGGCTTTAAAGTAGCGTTCACATTGAGGTGGTTTTGATCTTGCAATGTTTCACAGGCGTAATCATAATCATATTTATTAGCTGATGCGGCAGTCGTTGTTTTGCCAATAAACATTATTAACTATATTTATCTGCTATTATATGCATTATACATATAAACCTTCCTCAAGAATCTCTGCTGAAGAAAACCGCATCAAAAGCCGTTGCGTAGTTTTAGATTTAAGCATACAGAGAGACGGGGGTTTGGTTTAACAAAAGGTGTTAAAATTAACATACATAAGTATCCAAAACATGAGCCCTGTCAGGGCTCTGCAAAGAAAGTAGGTACACGTTTAATATTAAAATCACGTGGGAGAGTATTTGATCAGGTAGAGTACGTAAAGTAGCTTTGAGTGGGCAGGTTAACATTAAAATTCCCATTTTGCATGTGTTCCAAGATGACTTCAAATAAAATTTCCTAATATTTATAAAATTGAAATACATTCCATTATTTGGCTGCTCTTTTAAAGAAAATAACGTGTGAATAATTATCATGTCAAAAATTTCGGTTTTTATTTAATCTTATTACTTACTATTACTATTATATCTCTAGGTTTTTTACCATATTTTTTTAAATACTCCTCCCCAGCCTTGTAAGACAACGTCAAATTAAACCACGTTTGGTTTAGAGAACCAGATATAAAACGAATTGTACCAGTGTAAACGTGCCTTAGCATTTCAATGGTGATTCAAAACATAACATAACACGGTTTTTCTAAACCAAATTCCCCTAAATTGTATGATACACCGAAGTTTTATTCAATAGACAATTAAAGCATGATTCATACTGAGGAACGGAGAAAAAAGTGAGAGTGCTTCGGATGACGTATTTTCAGATGATTATCATGAAGTTTGATGATTCAGTCCCGGATTTATTCGGTACAGTCACGCGCAGGATGAGCTATGCCTAAACAGTAGAACCACTAAATTGTACATCAAGTGGTACAAGTGGCAGTACTATTGATTGCGCAATATTTCCTAAGAAACATTGTGAATCATTTATTACGGATATATATTGTTGAAAAAAAAAGTAAGAGTAATAGCCTACATTTACTTGTTTATTACGTTGTTGATGTTGTATTACGTTGATTTTTTTTTAAATATATTAACACAAATGAACAAGCCTTTGACCGCCATCCTGCCTGATGTGACGCGGTGATCTGGTCTACAAAGGAGTACACATGATCATTAGACTATTTACCGTGACTTGAAGACCTCCAGACTAATCTACGAAGGCTAACCTTCGCTTCGTTTACCTTGCATCCGTAGTGTCTAATGGTTTTGCCACAACTTTTCGTGCTATTATCATACATACTTAAACAATCTTTGGTCATCATATAAACTAGGGTATCATTGATAACTGGCAGGCAGTATTTCCTTTGAAGTCCTAATTCTTGTCGACGATCACCGAAAACACGAATATTATTAACGCGAAAGTTATTTGAGCTTAATGGATTGACTCTTTTTAGCTAGAACTACTGAACGACTTTTCATGAAAATGTATAACAATATATTATGTAGCTTATACGTTGAAATAACACAATAATTTCCGAGATTCTCACAGGATCCGGATATGCTGCAACTGGTAACACCTCCGGGGCACAGCTAGGTACCTGCTAAATATACCTATTTATTGCATGCATTATATTAATCATGGCAGTGTACTCCAAGTATCTTCTACAATGCTTTTTTTTGTCCTGGGTAAATCCGTGATGGATACTCCATGGCAGACGGAGAAAGTGGCGGGGTTATGTGGGCGCCCACTAAAAGGGCGCAAGTCCCACGGTGGACCCCCGGGGACCACTCTCGCGTGATTGCCGGTGCCCCGGGAACAGCCTGCGGCACTAGTCTTGGCTTTGGTTGGCTTTGTCTATTGACAGGCTGGATAGCTGACAAGGCAACTGGCTGGCTGCATAACTGTCAAGCCGACTGGTTGGCTGGGCATTAACGGGCACGTGCCACTACCCCAGGAATTACGCGGTAATGGTTACTCCACGTTTTTATTGGTTGTGAGTCCTGTATAACCCTACTGCTGCTCTCGCCAGCGGTGTAGTATCCATAACCAACTTAACGTGGATATATAATTTTAAAAGATAAAAAAAAGAATCGACTTCTACTAGTACCAACTAGACGCCTCTACAATTCTTCAAAGGTCCCTCTGCCATCTCATCAGATCCTTTATTATGGTGTATAAATTTAGAAATATCTTCTCTCCAACAAAAAAATAGTCATCAAAATCGGTTCATAAATGATGAATTAGTTATCTGCGAACGTACATACATTTTTTCGCGTTTCCCCGCATTGTCGCCATAGTAAAAGTTGTTCAAATTGACGAGTCCAACATCGTTTCTAAGACCATAGCTCGGGATCCTTTTACACGCAGTATACGAGAGCTGAGGGTACAGCAAGCTGTACTTCAGCTATGTTCGTCACTCTATAATTATTACGTAGATAAATTGTTTCCAGATACCTGTCTTTACAAACCACTTGGGCCATAATGCAGCTTTAATGTACAGATATTTGCAGTGCTTAAGGCTGTTTGTTGTAGCTATCAGCAAGGTTTAATTCGCGCGTTCCTAAATGTTAATCGCTGTAGCTAATTTTCAGTAACTAAGTAACTTTGTTTTCTATCTCGGTTTGACTTAACTTGAACCATAAAACGTGGATCGATCGTAATATTAGAATAATGGTTTGTAATTAAGTAAAATATAGGTATGTTTTGGTTTGGCGATTTATTAGTTTTTTTACACACAATGAACAAGCGTTTGACCACCACCTTGTCTGATGTTAAGCAGCGATGTGATCTACGACGGAGCACACTTGTTCATTAGGTACCTATTCACCAGCGACTTGAAGATTGTACTGCGCAGGAAACACAGACTCCGGCAAGTCGTTCCACATCTGAAGAAAGTAGACGCAAAACGTTTGGTTCGCGTAAATGGTAAACCCACCTGGCATGGATGACGTTTTGCCGTTCTGCTGAGTGGTAAAATCGCGATGGGGGTATTCGGTTAGGTATTGGTTTAATTTATTGATTTAACAACTGTATCTATAGCACTTAGTTTTAGTAATTAGAAAGTGTAGATAAGATTTTTGTGCGGGAAGCGATTAGAAACAAATATTTCTAATTAAAAAAAGACCGTGCTATGGTGGATTTAGCGTAATCATTTGCTGCCTTTTCGGTTCAAGTATAGCCCCGAAAATATAGTCTTCATAATATAGTGTCTTCTTTTTGGTTCGGCCATTTTGCATATTATATGAAAGAGATACAAAACTTTGTCCCTGAATATATATTATTAACATACATTAAAAAATGTAGGTGCGTATGTGCATATTATGTAGGTATGCAACAACATAAAATATTTCCAATTGAACCAATGTAAAAGTCGTAAACGCTAAGAAATTTAATATTGCTAAGTTACTTAGTTTAACTAGGATATTAAATACTAATTTGTATTCAATATAGAGAGGATGTCCTTACAAATGTTCATAAACTACTTGATGTATCTCGTTTGTATGAAGGTATAGAAACCACTGTGCGAGCTGTATGGAGTGGATATAGTACTTCAATTCAAGAGGAGAGGATGGGTGCAAGTGTATTGACGATAGCTTTCAAGAAAGAAATAACCGACTTCACGTACACCGCTGGACGAAGGCCTCCCCCAATGATTTCCATTATCATTTGGGGGGAAATGCCAATATTTATTATTTATTTTTATATATATAATTATTTTGACATGTCTACACTATTAATAAGTTGTTAACGGAGCATTAGCGGATTTAATTATTTAAGGATTATGTACTCAAATTGTTATTTATGTTATATTTTTTAAGTTTTATTCGATTGTATTGTAAATGTGCTCGATTGTGATAATGATGATAATAAAAACATATTGTTTATTTATTCATTAACACACACAACCCTTACAGAACAAAACCTAATACAGTAGTGTGGAGAATGGTTAGGTAATAGTACATATTCATTACAAAACTTAACATTAAAAACAATAATAAATTAACAATTTAAACACATCTTACTTGAGTTACTAGTTAGGTGTATTAATGTAATGATATAATGCGATCGCAGTGGTGTTGTGGTCTAACTCACAAATCATCATCATCATCAGCTCATACTTGTCCACTGCCGGACATAGGCCTCTCCAATTGCACGCCACTGTGATCTGTTTTCGGCTTCTCGCATCCAGCTTGTGCCAGC